>VDFB02240752.1:0-30465 GCA_007258455.2 Sequoia sempervirens
AATTTATATATATATATTTTAATATTTATACATTAACTTAAATATTGAAATAATATTTAAATATTATACATAATAATATAATATATTATATATATTAAATACATAATTTGGTAAGAGATTATCATAAATTGTATTTTATTTATTACATTATAAACTATATTGTATATTATATATTAAATTATAAGCTTTATTGCATTTCTTCAATCATATATTATAAATTGTATAACATTTTTTAAACTCATATCTAAAACATATCAGATATCGGATTCAAATCGGATATCTGATATGTCTAACACAAAATTTAATGCCTAGGGATTAGCCTCGGGCTTGCTTTGGAATTTAGTTTAGACCTGCCAATCCTAAGAAGTCAACACAAAAAATGTGTTTAACAACTTACCTTGCTTTTCCAGACTTTTCCCATGTGGCCGACGACTTTTTTTTACCCAAAATTGATGAAACGAAAAGGGTTTGTAAAGGAGCTTCTCAGATTTCCACCAATATAAATTATACTTTACTTTGAATCTAATAAACAATTATTATTCATTTTCTATTAGAATTATGACTTCAGGATCTGCGATTGATGGGTGATTGAAGGCATCATATGGCTTTCCAAGCGATTATCACATTTTTTGAAATCAAAACGATCTGCATTCAGTAGCTGCATACTATGGGTTAAAAAAAGAAGCAAAATTAGCAATTTCATGAAGTTTTGACCAAGTTAAGGTTATTCTGAGACATCTGAGAGTTTTTATATTTTTTAAAAATTTGTAATAAAAAAATTCATAATTAATTATTTACTTGGAAAAAAAAATTACAAAAATAGCTAAAATACATTGGGACATGAGTCCTCTACTTATATCTAAAATCTTATAAAAAAATATTATCATTTTATTATGGTTAGGATGGTTAGACAGACACCTACTTCTTATTTTTTCCATGAAATTTAAGTACTACTGCATTGAAATTTCAATTTTTCACCAAATACATTTAAAAAATAAAAAATAAACCTAGTAGTTTAGAAACTACATTCAATTTTCCACAGATTTTATTCTTACATATTTTTGAAATAATATAGACAACTTATTCAAATTTTTACATCAAGTTGGCTAACTCTGATTTTTCTGAATTTTCATTGCCACTTAAGGGCCTATTTTTTCCTTGATGATCCTGCACATACCCATGTGTTGATCTATAATCAAGGTTCCTTCACTTTGGATACATTTTGATGTTGATGTGTATAATATCATTTGTTACTTGTAAGGGTCATCTTGGAGTTGACCTAATTAGAAGTTTTGTATTGTTGCAGAGGATATGTATAGAAGGAAAAATCATTTATGAAGAGTGATGGATGTGTTGGATGTTTGTTAAATAAAATGTTAAACATGAAGTGTGCAAAAATTGTATAAATATGTAAATGTGGGAAAAGGGAACAACAATATTGGGATAAGTTAGATCCATCATTTGTAGCAGTTCAAGTCTTAGTTTTCTTATCATAATTTTCATGTACCCTTCTCTAAGATAGTGAGTCTCATCAGGTCCTTTGTATCTTTCCCCTCGAGTTGTCTCTGCTTTAGTTTGTGCAAGTCAATAGGAAATGAGCTTTAAATTACATTGTACAACCTTAAAATTAGTGAGCTTTTATACTATGAGTTAACTCTCACTATGTTTTTTCCCTCATTGGGTTTTCCACGTAAAAATATTAGTGTTATGGTGTGGTGCATGTTTTCCTTTCTATTGTTCTTTTAGTTCATGTGATGAGATGTGTTATTTATAAATGGGAATGTTTTAATTTTAATTTATGATGATTCACCCCCCTCTCAGTATTGCTTTTTTTTCAACAATTGGTATTAGAACCAAGTGTCTTGAATAAGCCTAACAACTAATGTAGATCATGCACTTTTAGGGTGATCCCACAATAGTGGTTTACAATTTTTGGCCAAACCGACACTTAATTATTTTTTAAAACTAAATCTTCACATTGGGCACCTATAGCGGCTAAACCGTGAAGAATTTGAAGATTATGCAAACTAGAGTCTCGTCACATTTTGTCATAGATTCTAAAAATATTTTTTCAATTTTTGGAATTATATTCCACTTCTTTTTCCATCTCCCACGAAAACTTTTTTTTTCAAAAAACATTTTAAAAAGTGGCACACCATATAAGCATAAATTTTTTTCCATGAAGGATAAAATTATAATTATTTTGAATTTAGATTCAGTAACTCGATATCTAGTGCTTCCACTTGGTTAAACAGTTTTTTATTGAATATTTTTCTTTTTAATCAAGTTTCAAAGTCAAACCAATTACAATTTAGACATAGCATGACTTATAATGCTAACTTTTTTGTATATATCAAATTCATTTTTTAATTTTTTTTTGATAATCGCTATTTTCCACATGTGCATACTTGAGAGACCTTCATTTTGATGAAAAACCTATGTTTAATAAAAAAAACAAATGCATAATAAAACCAAAACATATCAAAATTATATTTGTTGGATAGCTCATTACGAGGGAATACTTGATTCCAGTTTTGTGAATATTCCTCCATTTTCATCCTCAAACTGAGCTCTGAAGTGCCAAAATTCAAGTTTTTTTCTGTCTCAGGGGGGGTGAGGAATAAAGGGGGTTCGAGCAAACCCCTAGGGGTTCGTTCGAACCCCCCTTCTATAAGGGGTTTTGATGGATTTTTTGGCAGGAAAGTATTAAGATGGTTCGGCCGAACCTAGGTTCTACCGAACCACTAATTGGTTCGGTCAAACCAATAGGTTCGTACGAACCCCTAAAATCAAGTTTTTTGCCATGCATTTGTTTTTTGTGAGTTTTCCTTCCTCACTTCAATTGTAAACCACTATTGTGGCTTCACCCTTGAACAAATGGGGTTTGTAGCAAAGACCAATGACATGTTCGTCACATAACTAGAATCAATGGAACCTAAAGACTAAGATATTGATCCAGAAGAATGTGAAGTTGACTTTGAAGGTGAACTCATGTCTTCTCTTAAGCATTTGGATAAAGAAATGTTACAAAATATCAAATATGAATGTATGTTGGAAAAATCAAAAGAGAAAATTGACAAATTGAAAGCAAAAGAAAAAGAATCAAAAGAAGAAGTTAGCAAACTAAAAGCTCAAATAGAAGAAGGAAATAATTTCAACAAAGCAGAAGTTGTGATCTATGGTCCTTGAAAGTTAAGATTGAGGAAGGAAAAAGGATTGAAGATTATTTGAATACCAAGCTTCTAGATAAAACCGCTAAATTCTCAAAACTTCATGAAGAAATTGTTACTCTAAGAAAATGACTTGAAAAGGAAAAGGATCAAATTGATAAAGGCCTAAAACTAAAAGGTGGTTCTAAAATTCTTGATGAATTGATTAATTGTCAAAATCCCTCTAAAGAGAAATTCGGGTTGGGCTTTGAAAAGGGGAAAAGTCCTATGTTCAAGGCATCTACAAATCTGTATGATAACTTCAAGGTAGAAAGAAAATATGAAACAAAGGAGACATCCTCCAAAGATGCAAAGACAAATCAATACAACAAGAAAGAAGGTGATTTCACACCTATCTAGAACAAGAAAGTAAATTTTAGGAAGCCTGCCCAAACTACTTCTATCAAGTTCAAAGATAACTGCTATGAATGCAAAAAATTTGGTCATAAGGTAGTTGAGTACACAAGCAAGATAAGTCTAATTTTTCTTAGGCCTTCAAGGTATAATGGTATGAACTCTCAATCATTTAATGGTAAGTCCTATGCTTGTAATAAAATTGGCCAAAAGACTAATGAATGTAGAAGTAAGGTGATAAGGAATAATCATGCTATGACCTCTCAATATTTCTATGGTTATTACTACACATGGAACAAGTTTGGTCATAAATCTATTGAGTGTAGGTCTAATGTGATAAGAAGGAATTATGCTCCACAAGCCATTATCATTTGCTATAATTGCTATAGACAAGGAAACATTACAAGATTCTATAAGGGAAAGAATTCAAGGCCTTCTACTCTTCAAAGGAATCCTGTCATTTGTTAGCAAAAGAAAAATATGGACAAGATTTGGTAGAAGAAAGAGGAATGTGAAGTAAGGAATTAATTTTTACCTTAGCATGGTGTGGATGGGTTTTTCGATAACTAAAGAGAGATTATTAACTTAGGGTGAGTTGTAATTGCATAATTTATCATAACCTTAAAATACTTGAGATGTTGGAACCTTTAGCATATTGGTAAATTGTGATATGAACTTGATTGGTCATGTTTACGGAAGCAAAATATTAACAAAATAAATTGAAAATAAAAACCTTAAGGAATTAGAAATTTAGAAAAAGTATATGGTTATAAAGGTAATAAAGAGCTTAAGCATTATTGCAGTTTTTTTCTATTGACTTCAAAAGATGTAAAACCTGATGGAGAGAATGCTCAACATATAGTCATTAGTTTACATTTTACAAAAAAAATACACCTTTGGATATTGGCATGCAAGTCCAACCCTTTGGGTTGAATTTCCAAGGAAAAATCAATCCTAAGGTTTGGTAGTTTCCAAAGAAAGTTAAAATGTGAGCACATTATAACACACTTGTGTTCTAGAAAATATTTTTTGTTGTTGCTTTTATGGAAGCAAAACACTAGCATGTTATAACGTGCCTGCATTATGCTTTTATCAAGAAAAATAATAATAATTTCCAAAACATGAGTGCATTTTGGAAAATATTTTTCTTGATGGAAGCATAACACAAGTGTATTATAATGTGCTCATATTATAACATGCTCATGTTATAAGAAAAAGCAGGACCAAAAACTAGTTTTGGCCCACTTTTAGTTCCCTATCTTATGCACATACCCATAAGAGGGACTAAGCTAAGTTCATAGATGAACTATTGACATTGCTTTAGAAGGATGTAAGATGGTCAAAATAATCTTGGTTCATCTTTTCACATTCCATTCATCAATATGCAACTTGCTAATGATATCAATATCATTATCATTGGAAGATGGTGATGGCCTCTTAGATTGTTCACACACATTTTTGAATCTTTTGTTCAAATTTTCATTATAGTATAAGACCATTTAAATTGGAACATCCTCCATATATTCCTAAAGCCCTAGTTTTACTTTTTATTTTATAATGTGAGTTAGCTTTTAATTTGGAGGACAAAGGGTTCAATCATCCAACATTAGGAGGGACCTCACCTAAGTGATATGGCTACTAATAGCAACTCAATATTATTTTATAACACAAAGCACATTTTGTAAAGATTCTGAGGCCATAAATAAAGTGTAATTCGTGGTTTTTCCTCTAGCTCAACCAATTCATGAAAATAGGGATCTCCTAAGATATTTGAACCTAATAAGACTACATGATCAACCACATAATATGTAAGGCTTATAGATCTTATTACAAAGAAGGATACACAATGATAAATATCTCCATTAAAAAATAGGAACAACCACTAATCCCTTAACTATTGATGATAAGTGGTCACCACATATCATGGATTTGGCCACACAAACAAAGGGTCCATTGTGTTACATCATAAATAGCCATGGGAAGTGTTGATTAGGTCAATGAATCTTTGGATATTTGATAGCTAGCACATAGCTTGTAGCCAAGGGGCACACTTGTAAGGTTTAACCACTAAGTCCTTTCCATGAGCCATCAATTAGGATACACCATGCGTTGGTCCTACCACAAGCTGTACATGTGATTTCCATGTGGAAGATGTAGATATACTATCACACATGAGAGCATATCCCACTGAAAAATCCATGGAACCCCTACTATGGCAAGATATATTACACTAATGGGACCAAGTAAGCAACATGAACCCATGTTTAACCTTGCATTAATAATACTAAAACCAAAAACTATATCAAGCTCTCCATTTTATTTGGATTAATTTGTTGCACCTAAGAACTTCATAAACAAGTATTTTAAATATGAATAAGTTTGAACACCAAATTCAAGCAAAAAAGTAACAATGGAAGATATTCTAAAATACACATAAATATAAACTTGATCCACTGGCCCATGCAATGACGGAGTTGTTCTACAAATGACATGAATCCATATTGGTCACAAAAAATTTTATCCTACTAAAATATAAAAATGTGGATACCTTAAGTTTACTTTCCAAAACCTAGGGTTAATTCCATCATTTCTAGGAATTCATTGGGATACAAATAAACAAGGTGCATCTAGATTGACTTTCAACCTCCAAGGTGAATCAATCAGACCTAGATCTAATCCTTTTGAGTCTTAGGAATGAACTAGAAATTATTTGGAGTGATTTCCCTACTTAGACTATATGAACTAATGATGACAATGCAGGGGTCAAACAACTCAGATCACAAAACTGACAAACTTCTCTTTTGAGGAAACTCTCCTTCATAAAACAACTTGGTTCAAATCTCCCAAACTAAGAACAAGGCAATAAATCACTTGTTGAATTCTCAAAAAAAAATAAACAACATAAAAAAGGACTGACTCAATCCTTTTCCCCACTTAGACAACTCAACCATTAGCACTTTCAAACTAGACTATCCCAACTGGCCTAATTACGCTTCTTGCAAACATTCATTCTTACTTTTTTGACCTGCAACCATAAAGGCTCTATTGGACCTTCAACTTTTTTCTATGGCATGAAAACTCTATGATTGAATGACTCTTCAATGACTCTTTAGCCTCTTAACGAAGAAAATTTCAAATACTGCAAATACTGTCCAATCTAGGCCTTTGACAACTCTATCCTGACAAGACAGTCAATAAATGGACTCCAAAAACTTATAAATTCACCAAACCCTGACTTGAAGTGGCCCACAACACACCTAAGCATATTTTAAAAACAAAATTATACAATGACTCAAATAACCCCAATCAAAACTAATAAAGTCTCACTATACACAGATTTATCAGTCATATTCATCATTTACAGACCTAGGGCTTCGTGGAATCTGCCCCAAACCTTAACCACAGACCTTGCAACCTTGAGAATATTTAAAATATTTATCAAATTATCTTCTCACCAAATTATATGGATTTTCCATGGTAGAAATGAGGGAAACAACATTTTAAATGCTTATTGTTTACCCTGGATCAGGGTTTTACCTGTCTGAACAAAATTGTCAATAACTTTTATAAAACTAAATGAATTTACATGAAACCAAATGGAAAAAAAAAGTAGATTCACATGGCTATAACTTCCAATGGAGGAGGAAAGGATTTATGCTCAATATATGGTCGTACAATGGCCTGAAAATAAGAAATTGCAGGAAAATAACAGAAAAACTAAACCTTTCATTAATTTCCACACTCCTACATCATACCCCAACCTTCCTCGAAGTGTTTCAGGTTCCAAAATTCCTTTATGAACTAGAAAAAATGACTAAAACTGCCTCTCCAACTATTTTCCTCTTCATATTCCCCCATTTTACAATTTGTTGAATCTTTACAATTTTGCATTAACAACATTTTGTCAATTGATAAGTAGGAGGTATTTTTCCATTAAGGTCAAATTATGATATTGCTATCGATTCAACCGTAGTTAGTTTCGAAGTCAAACTCATTGACCATTCAAGGGCTCTATTATGAATGGTTCATAAGGCACAACACTTGCTGAAGGTTTTGCAATGGGGTAACAACTCAAGCCCTTAACCTTGGAGAAAAACTCCCCTGTTAAGCGCTTGAGTCGGTTGATCGATGGGTGACCTCCTGACGGACCGTTGCTTCACCTCTGTGAGCATCACCTAGATGCAATGAGTGCTAAGTGGACCATTCATATCATGAGAGATGGGTTCTTGTTGAACCACTACTCATGAAACATGGTCAATGAGTTTGACTCAAACTACTCTGTTGAATCTCGATAGCAATATCACAACATTTTGTCAATTTTTGCAACTTTTGCACTGTATGCCCAAATTAACTAACTAGGACCTATTACATGCTTATTGTGGCCTTTTAGACCTTATTACAACATGAGAAAAACTATACAAATTCAAAAACCTAAAGTTGCCTCATGGAGGCAGATTCTTGCTAGGGTGCACCTACACCAACTAGTATGTAAATTGCAAAATCCTGAAGATAAAGAGATGGAAACAATAACTTGCAAGTGGATCTAAAAAGTGCAGACTGGTGTGTACATGTCACCAAAAGTTGGAATTAGCATGTGTAGAGGGACTCAACCACCCAAGTGTGAATGCATCTTTGATAGGGGGTCTGAAAACTATTTTTGTAGTCCTTTGGTGTTGGATCTGAGCTTCTAATTTCCAATTGTAAACTCGTCAAAATATCGTCAATAAATTTTGTAGGTTCAAGTTACATTTCTTGACAAGGTTGGTGACAACAAATGTAACAATTGACAATTTACCTTCAATCTTCCTATAATCCTTTCCAAACTTGTAACCTCCACATTCAAAGAGGGAGAAAATATTGTGTTACATAGGGGCTTGCCTTAGTCAAACCCCGTGTAAGTGTTCCTACTTCCACAATAGAAAAAATTCAATGATAAATGATAATGGAAGGGAAGGAATGATGAAATCACAATGCTCTGCAACTTGCCACCCTTCAATGGTTGCCTTGAAGGACTGAATTCATACACATCTCTTCAAGAATTTGGATCTTACTTTGCTTGAATGCTTGAATACTTTGGAGACCTACAAAAAGATGTTAGCCTTCACAAAATAATGAAAACATGAACACACATAAACTTTGACATGATGTTGGATCTTGAATTGTTGTAATAATGCTCTTAAATGTTGCTCTTAAATGATCTTGACAATAGTATTTTCTCAATTGTGTATCTTAGAATATCACTTCTTAGATCTTCCTCTTTTTAAATGGTAAAATAACTAGGTATTTATAGGTATTTATCCAATTTCCAAAAAAATAGATCCCAAAAGCCAACACTTCATATTTAAATTTTGGATGTTAAAATGTTGCCAACAACATATTTGAATTTGGGTTTTGGCTAAGAAGGGGGACCCATTCTCCCATGGGTGAATGGTTCCTAGCCCAAATTTCCAAGACACACCTAGTCAAGAGAAAAATAACAACTGGTTGTATTTATTTAATGCTTGCAATCTTTCGAAAAATGGTAAAAATTAGGCTTTGAAATGCATAATTTGGAAAATTAGAAGCTTAATTAATTCCAATAAATTAGGGGGACAAAACATAATGTGAAATTGAACATAAGGTATACATTTTTTTACACTGCATTTAGCCCCCACTTTAGTGAGAGTATGAACTTACACTCAGACTCACACTAAAGTAGAGAAATACATGTCAAGAGGGGTATGATTGTCTGGATGTTGAAAAGATGGGATGAAAAAGGATTAAGAGGTGTCCAAGCCCCCAGGATCCAAGATCCCATGGAAAACTAACATACACACAAAGGAACACACATGTATGATATTCAACACTTAGACAAGATACACAAACATGCAATGCCAAATTAAATGAAAGGAAAAAAGGAAAAAGGAAAAAGGTATGGGCTAACAAGCTATAATATGCTAGCAACCATGTGAAAAATGGATACTCAAGTTCGTGACCCACAAAGGTTTATTATGTTGAATCCATGAACTATCTTTCAATAACTCACCTTAGTAGGTGCAAAAAAAAACTCACCTCAGCGAGTGCAATAAAACTCACCTTAGGGAGTACAATAAAACTAACCTCGGGGGGTGCAATAAAACTCACCTTAGGGGGTGCCATAAAACTCACCTCAAGGTTTGGAATAAAACTCACTTCAAGGGGTGCAAATAAATAATGATAAAACAAGGCCAAAACCTCAAGGGGTATCATGATAACACCACCTCAAAAGGTAACTTTAACAACATCAAAGAGGTACTTCTTGATGCATGAAAGGTCACTCCTTAGGGAACATTACACATGACATCACCACCAAGAGAGGACTAGTCAAGGAATAGAAAATATCACACTAGAGAACATCAACCATAGTATTACCACTAAGGAGAAAGTCACATGCGAAGAAAGGTCACAATCTTGCAAGAGCACAAGTCCAAAATTATCACAAAGGAGACACATCACATGGATTAAGGAGGCCGCACTTTGGTTGAAAAGGTCACACTTCCTAAGAAATGTATGTTATCATTACTAAGAAGGGACCATTTCTATGCAAACAATAAATGGGGGATCATATCCCCCCCTTAAAATCTTAGTGTACTTGCTACACTAACATTTTAAGGAGACACAAAAGGGATCCCTTGTTACAAGGAATGCACCCAAGACAAGGCTCCCTAACCCCTTTCCCCCAAAGTGTAAGGACAAGGTGAGCCCAAAATAAATGATGATATGCTTCCTAACTCCTTGCAAAAAAGTTGATCTGCATAAAATCTAATGCATGTGGTAGTGAGCATAATTTGATACTACAACTCACATGGCAAGGAGAAAAACAAAAAAAACATTAATTTATCGCACGCTCATAGTGATTCGCTTAAGGATCAAATTATTTTAATACTTTTTTTAAAGCACGACATTCATCGGTGAGATGCCCAAGTGTTCTATGGTATGCACAATAAGACATGTTTCTCATGCTTCCATTTTTATCTTCTCATTCACGAATAGGTGGTAATGTGATAAGTCCTAGGTTGAGAAGTGTTTGTAAGGCCTTTTCAGTCTTGGTTATAGTATGCAGAAATGGTAGATTCTTAAGTTTATAAGAGTTGTGTTTCTTACTTGGTTGAACAACTGTTTGATGTTAATGTGGAGGATCTTGATAACCTAATCGCTTAGTGTCTTTTGATGGTGTTTGCTCCAAAATGGAATGGACTTCATGTTCATTGTTAATGTCACATCTTTGCATGTTCAAGATCTTAAAGCCTTGTCCATAAGTTTGTTCCAAGTCAATGGGTGTATTTGTGACTTTATGCTCATAAGGTGAAGGGTTGGTTGATATACTTTATTTATTATTGATAGGTTTTTCCATGCATGTTGTTTGATGTATGCCTTGTGGTTTAGTTTTGAGATGTAACAAAGTGAATGTTTGAAGTGATGGTATGGTACGATGTTGTTGGTATGTGGTAGTAAGTTGTTGCATTGGGGGATAAAAGGATACATTATTTTCAAGGTTATGCAAAGATTGTTGTATGAACTCATGCATGCTCTCTTCGTCGTGACCTCTGACATAAAAAATACTTGTAATCAGATAAGGTGTATCTTGAATTTCAAAAATACTATCCTCACTAAACACACAACTTGAAACATCAACCAAATATTTCAAAGACATCCATTTTTTTCCAAAACACATATCCATGATGAAATTTGCAATAAGGGGAACTTAGATAGCAACCCCAGATAGAGATTCTTGAGAGTGTTTTGTCATAGAAACATGACCGGTGCCCAAATAACAAGATAGATTCACCCAAGGGCATCTGAGTCCTAGTGAGGGGTTCTAAAAGTTTGAAGTTGGACTATAGACTACACTGCTTAAGGATTCTGATTCTACTTGTAAACAGGTGTAACAATAAATAAACTTCCAAAATTTTCTTAGTGTGTTCCAATGTAAAGCACAATGCAAGTATGTAATAATGTTTAAAATGTTTAAACAAAGTTAAATGCAAATTTTAGATGTGAAATGTAGCAATTGACTAATTGTAAAATGCAATGACCTAAAAATGTTGATTTTTGAATGCAAATTTTAACCCTAAATAATGCACTTTCTTCACCAACTGAACTATATGCAAAAATTCTTTAGAATATGCAATTATGAAATTCAAACAAAGATCTACAAGTATAAGAAAAATGAGTAGACAGAGACAAACAACTGTGAAATTTTTTGTTGATACACCTATACAAGGACATGGTCACCCAAGGGCATATGAGTCCTTGTTCAGGGTTCTGAAAACTAAAATGCTTAATGTTTAAGTTGTTGTTTAAGGTTACTATTCCTATCTACAAATAGGTTTGACAATGATTGTTTTTCTAGAATTTTTCAATGTAAAATAAATGCAAATTTATGACAATTTTGGAACAAAATTACACTTTTTTGCAAGCAAATTTTGAAATTAAATCTGATCTAAATAATTTAACACACTATAATGCAACCTATGATGCAATATTTTTGGATTATTATGACTTTTTATGATGCAAATATGAAACCCTAAATGAAAGATGCAAAACAAAATGATGTAAAACCTAGATCTATAGTTTGAAAGACTACCAAATCATAAAGTTATGATGTCAAATGTCAAGTTCACCAAAATGAAATATAAAAATTTGGATACCTTAAGTTTACTTTCCAAAACCTAGGGCTAATTCCTTTATTTCTAGGATTTCATTGGGATACAAATCAACAAGGTGAATAGATTGACATTCAACCTCCAAGGTGAGTCAATCAAATCTGGATATGGTCCTTTTGAGTCTTAGGAATGAGTTGGAAAATATTTGGAGCGATTTCCCTTATTAGACTATATGACCTAATATGTAAACTGCCAAATCCTGAAGACAAACAGATGAAAACAATAATTTGCAAGTGGATCTGGAAAGTGTTGACTAATGTGTACCTATCACCAAAATTTGGATTTAGCATGTGCAGAGGGACTCAGTGGCCCAACGATGAATGGGTCTTTGAAAGGGGGTCTTGACACTATTTTTACAGTCCTCCGGTTCTAGATCCAAGCTCCTGATTTCTAGTTGTAAGCTTGTCAGAATGTCCTCAATAAATTATGTAGATAAGTTTTTGTGTCTTGAAAAGGTTGGTGACAAAAAATGCAATAATTGACAATTTTCCTTCAATCTTCCTTTGATCCTTTTCAAACCTGTAACCTACACATTCAAAGAGGGAGAAAATGTTGTGCCATATAGCGGCTTGCCTCAGTCAAACCCCGTGTAAGTGTTCCCACTTCCACAATGATAAAATGGCAATGATAAATGATAATGGAAAGGAAAGAATGATGAGATCACAATGCTCAGCAATTCACCACCCTTTAATGGTTTCCTTGAAGGACTGAAGTCATACACATCTCTTCAAGAATTTGGATCTTGCTTTTCTTGAATGCTTGAATGCTTTAGAGACCTACAAAAAGATGTTAGCTTTCACAAAATAATGACAACATGAACACACAAACTGTGACAAGATGTTGGATCTTGAATTGTTGTAATAATGCTCTAAAATGTTGCTCTTAGCAATATTATTTTCTCAATTGCACAGTGTCGTAGAATGTTGCTTCTTAGATCTTCCTCTTTTCAAATGGTAAACTAACTAGGTATTTATAGGTGTTTATCCAATTTCTTGAAAATTATATCCCAAAAGCCGACACTTCATATTTGATTTTGGATGTTAAAATGTTGCCAACAACATATTTGAATTTATGTCCTAGCTAAGAAGGGGGACCCATTCACCCATGGGCGAATGGATCATGGCCCAAATTTCCAAGACATGCCAAGTCGAGAGCAAAGTAACAATTGGTTGTATTTATTTAATGCTTGCAATATTTTAGAAAATGATAGAAATTAGGCTTTGGAACGTATAATTTGGAAAATTATAAGCTTAATTAGGACTAATAAATTAGGGGGACAAAACATAATGTGAAATTATTAAGGTATACAATTTTCTACACTACACCTACAAGATAAAATTACTTAAAGGCTATCAATTTCATTTTAAGAAAATATCAAAATAATGTAAGCAATTATATAAATCCATAAATCCACTAGAAATATTGGTAAATATGTACATTGTCTTCAAAAAAAGTTGGATATGCTTTCATGGGCACTACTTTCCTATGATTTTCTTTAATATTGATAATTTATAATTTATGCACATTATGTATCTCCTAAGCAAATAATACTTCTAATACATATATGTTGAGACACCAATGAAGCAAAATTGGTAAAATCAAGTATACACAATGGTTTGCAATGTGAGAGTGGCATTTCTCTCTTCCATCTTATTGAATCTACTTCATCCATCAAAGTCTACTTCCATTCCCCATTAGCATTGACATGGTCAAAATCCATCATATTAGTATAACATGACCTAAAGAGACATTTTCTCATGGATTGCAATTATTGCAAGATATGCAAAAAATAGAGGTTTAATATCATCAACTAAAGTAATTGCTCCATGCTTAATTTTCCCATAGTTTTTTTTGTCATTGTAGATTATCTATTGATAGATGATAGCTTTAAATATAAGACCCATTGACTAATTTGAAATTTCCACAGCCTACGAAACCTACCAAGACTTGATAGTCGTAGATAGAGGTATGATCTTTGCTCATTGTTTGATCAATTCCTAAGGTAGTCCAAAGTGTGATATTGCTATCAAGATTCAATTGTGTAGTTTTAAGGGTCAAACTCATTGACCCATTTTTCATGAGTAGTGGTTCACAAGAACCCATCTCTCATGATAATGAATGGTCCCCTTAGCACTCATTTCATCTAGGTGATGCTTACAGGGGTGAAGCACTAGGCCTTCCTGAAAGGTCACCCATCCCATTACTACTCCAGCTCAAGCGTCCTTAACCATGGACTTTTTCGCAAGGCTAAGCCCACTTAGCTTGCAACCCCATTTGAAAAACCTTCAACAAGTGTTGTTTCTTATGAACCATTCATTATAGAGCCTCTTTAGCAAATCAATTGATAAGTAGGAGGTATTTCCAAAGTGTGTCAAATTGTGATATTGCTATCAGGATTCAATTGTGTAGTTTTAAGGGTCAAACTTATTGACCCATTTTTCATGAGTAGTGGTTCACAAGAACCCATCTCTCATGATAATGAATGGTCCACTTAGCACTCATTGCATCTAGGTGATGCTCTCCGGGGTGAAGAATTGGGCCTTCCTAGGAGGTCACCCATCCTAATACTACTCCAGCTCAAGCGCGCTTAACCATACCGTTTTCCCCAAGGTTAAGCCCACTTAGCTTGCAACCCCATTTGTAAGAGTGAGGCCATCAAATGTACAATAAAAGGTAATTCTTGTATTGAAATCATGTTTGTTGCTTTAAGCTCAATGATACAATGGATCGGTAGCTACCGAGTGTCCAAGGACTATGTTAGCAAATGTCAATTTATTGATGTTGCAAACCTATTTTTTTAAGTTCTCTAATTCTTTTCCACTGACAATTTGAACAAAAAATGATGTAATTGTTAGTATTGAACACAAAGCTATGGCTAAGATCAAATAGTTGCATAGATTTATGTCTCTTCCCCATAATCAGTTACCACAAACATAATGCTTGCCAGGGATGAACTAACACTAGGTATACAGTCTTAATCATTTGTCTTTGGTTCGTCCATGTCAAACTACATGAGCAACAAGAGAGATGAGGTGCAGACGGTGGGATTTTATTTCACGTGTCATTAAAGAGAGCAGGTACAGAAAACTATCAGAATACAGAGAACAGTATCAGATTTGTTTAAATACTTTCACAAGTCCCACAGACAAAGATATTTTCATTGTCATCATCATTTAAAACTGTAGACATCTAAATTTGATCACCCCCATGCAATCAAATTCACCTCTTTATTCATCCATTCTTTTAATATTAATTTATTTAATTAATATTACACTTTCTACCTAAATTCCTTACAATATTTAATTTAACAATTAAATTCTTTACCTTACACCTTTTTCCTCTCTAAATTAAATAAATACATCAATTTATTTAATTTAGTCATTTAACCTTTTTGAATAAAATCAATTTAAAATTCTTCCTTTTTCTCACTCCTTGTCACATCCTTCATAATCCCTTTCTAATCTGGATTAATTTCATTAATTCATGATTAGGATGTGCATCCTCTTAATCGAGGATTAATGTCACATCCTCCTACATTTGCCACTTGCCTCTAATCTTTTATTAATTTTCTTAATCAAGTGTTTGCACAACCTTAATCAAAGTCATTAGCCATATTTAGCATACCTTTTTGGTCAACCTTTTCATTTTCCTTTCTTAGCATTGACCCTCTTTCCCATGTGAATTTTTAATTCACATTTATTCACCCTAGGTTCCCCTCTTCCCCATGTGAATTTTTAATTCACATTTTATTCCTCCTAGAATTACCTTATCCCCATGCAACTTCTAGAACATTTGACTTGTCACCTCATCCACATGTGACAAACTCCCACCTTTTTGGAGACCCTCTCTTATCCACTAGATTCTCCCAAGCATGTGAATTTTTAACTCACATTTATTTCTCCAACCACTTTCTCATTTCCCATGGAGATTTTTGAAGAATTCCAAAATTCCTCAAATGTCACTTTCATTCTCACTTGGGGACAAGAAGTTCCTCTTTGAGGAAATATTCTCATCCCCCAAGGTACTTGTCCTTCCTCCACATCACGTACCCTCCTTCCACCTCACTTACACATCATCTTAACCTAAGCCACTTCACCCTCCACATGTCAAGATGTGAGGGTTTGTGAGTCCTCAACTCACCATAGCCCTTCATCTTGGCATTGGTGGCTAAATCTCAACCATTGAATTCTCTAGAGAATTCAAATTCCTCTATAAATACCCCTTTTCTAAGGCATTTTAAACACTTAGTCATTTTTGCACCGTTATGTTATCAAATTGTCTACTCAATTTGCAAGCATTGTCTTAGTCATTTGCCAAGCCACTTAACCATTTGCATTTGCATCCCATCATATTGTCAATCTTGCATTTAGTCATATCCATAGCCATCCAAGGAGCATACAAGTTTACATTCAGAAGGGCCAACCAAGGAATTTCAGTAGCAAAGAAAGGTATATCAATTCACAATCTTCATTTTATCTTAGTTCTTTGTGTTATCATTCCTTAGGCTAATATTTTGAGGTGTTCCTTGTGTTTTTTCATTTCAATCTTAGTTGTTTTGCATCATTAAAATAGTTAAAACTCGAGGCTACACATTTCTAGCACGCACGGTGGGACCCACAAACAGGTTCTTTTACTTCACATTTACTGTTGATATTTTTTGCAGGTATAGGTCACAGAGGGGCGACTACGCCCTCCTGTTCACTGTGGAGGGGGGACTGCATTCTCTGGTTCACTATAGAGGGGCGACTATGCCCTCTAGCTCACTACAGAGGGGTGACTGTGCCCTCTGGTTCACTGAAGAAAGGCGACTACGCCCTCCTATTCACTGCAGAAGTGCAGATACACCCTACATTTGACTACAGAAGGGCGACTATGCCCCAGTTTGAACATTGCTTTTGATATTGTACTATAGAAGGGCGATTATGCCCCAATTTGAACTCTATTTTCTAACATTATGGTGTAAAAGGGAGACTACGCCCCGGTTTGAATTTTGTTTCTGACATTTTTCTGCAGAAGGGCAACTACACCCCAGTTTGAAATATGTTTCTGACATTTTTCTGCAGAAGGGCGATTGCACCCCAATTTGAATTTTGCTTGCTAACATTTTACTACAAAAGTGCAACTGCACCCTCCTGTTTACTGTAGAGGTGCAACTGCGCCCTCCTGTTTACTGCAGAGGTGCAACTACGCCCTCCTGTTTACTGCAAAAGTGCAACTGCGCCCTCCTATTTGTCATAGAAGTGTAACTGCGCCCTCCCGTGTGCTGCAGAAGTGCAATTGCACCCTCCTGTTTGCTACATAAGTGCAACTGCGCCCTCCTGTTTACTGCAAAGGTGAAACTGCGCCCTCTTGTTTATTGTAGAAGTACAACTGCACCCTCCCGATTACTGTAGAAGTGTAACTATGCCCTCCTGTTTGCTGCAAAAGTGCGACTGCACCCTCCTGTTTACTGCAAAAGTGCAACTGCGCCCTCCTATTTATTGCAGTGGGGTGAATATGCCCCAAAACAACATAGTTTGAGAGCTAAAACAGTCATTTTTGCTCCTGTTTTTTGCTATTTTCATATCCTAACCCCCTAACATTGTTTGTTGCAAGGATATTTGTGTTTTTGCTAACATTTTTCTTGCAGCATATTCTTGTGTAATTGACAAAGAAGGAAGGATAAAACAACTAATGTTTGCTTGCAGGGCCTTTTGTTTGCACAAATTTCCAAATCTATCATTGCTATTTTTCGTTAATCTGGGAACATAGTTTAATTAGGGGAAGTAATATTCATTGATTGTTGTGTTTGTCTTTTTGTGTTACCCAAAGGGGGCATTAGTTTGTTCTCACTTTCCCCTTGCACTTCATGTGAGCCTGGCGAGTAGTTGGAAATAATTAGTGCCTTCTTTCTAGTGGGACCTGCTTGGGGATTTCATCACCCCAAGGGACGATTCCAACCATGCATACCGGCGAGGTATATAAAGGGGGGAGAGAAAAAGTTGTACCTCAATCCAGTTGTGTCGTAATTGATGGAGTGTCAAAGCTAGGGTGATACCTAGATAGACGTGAAGAGTTGGTTTGAACCCTTCAGTATCTCGCTGGGGTTCCTAACTCACGCTTGTGACGGGGTGGTGTTCACGGTTGTGCCTCATGTACAGAGAGTATATCGAGGACAACCTAGACACCCTGTGCATCCTAGATTAAGACCTTTATTGGCCATACCCTTAACACTAATCGTAGGATTGTGCTTGTTTGAAAGTGTTTTCTTGTGAGAAAACAGTAAATTTTTTGATAAATTAGCCTTATGGTTGTCATTCTAAGTCCTTGCCATAGTCATTTCCATCTAAACCAAGTTCCTGTTCACTGTAGTGGGGTGAATTTTCCCTCCTAAATAGTCAAATTCTCCCCGTTTAGCTTCGTTTAGCCTCCAAACCTTTGTTTAATCATTCCAAACCTCCGTTTAATCATTCTAAACCTCCATTTTTTCATTCTAATCCTCTATTTAATCATTCCAAACCTTTGTTTAGCCTCCAAACCTCTGTTTTGTCATCCTAAACCTCTATTTGATCATTCCAAACTTCTGTTAGTCATCCCAAGCCTCCATACATTTATTCTCTCAATCCGCCCACTCATTCCAAATTTTCTAAGAACTCATTTGGGAAGCCCATGTCATCACCTAGTGAACTTGTTTCACCAAAATCTTACCATTTGCATCACCTAATCCATATCATATAAACACCACTCATCATCAAACCACCTAAACCTTGTGTTAAAATTTGTTATCCAAATTGACCTTAGCACTTGAATTTGATTGTTATCCTTCATATCAATCATCAACTTTGACCCAAATCATTTCACTTCCATCTTGAGGTGAATTCGGTGTCATAAGTTATCATCCTCAGCTCAAATCAATCCATTTCTATCTTGAAGTGGATTTGGTGTCGTGATCATCCACTTGATCAATCAACGCTCTAGGTCACTAAGGGTGATTTTCTAACTGGGTTTATGATCCCTTACATCTTCCATCATTTAATCTTAATCCAATCGCACCTATCCAATCACTCGATCTATTCTATTCAATCATCTAATCATCCAATCAAACCAATCACACTTATCCAATTATCTAATCGATCCAATCACATCCATTCAATCAAACCCATCCAATCAATCACAACTATCCAACCAACTTCATTCAATCATCTAATCTATCTAATCAAACCAATCAAGTCCTCTAATCAAATTCATCCAATCATCTAATCCAATATTTATCCAATCACACAATCATCTAACCATTACCCCCATATTTACACTAGTCTTGTCTTTTTATGCCCGTTCAAACTCGGTCACAAACTAAGAAAAAAATGGCACAAAAAGGTCAAGGTTCCCAACTGAATACCTCTCAAGATCCTAACAATGTGGTAAATGCCCCTCAAGATCCTAACAACGTTGTAAATGCTCCTCAAGATCCCCGTAATGGTACTTCATCACAATCCAACACCGAAGAACAAAACAACTCACCGCCTAGTGAAGAGAGCATGGTCAATCAACTCAAACTCACACTTGAGAAATATTTCGATAATCCCACCAATGTGCAAATGACAGATCACCTATTCGAAACACATGGGGAAGAAATCTTGGCCCACCTAATTGAAAAAGGTGTCAAACCTCCACCAGGTGTCAACCTATCCAAATATAGCAGTTCCACATCCAACATACCCCAAGGTTCACAAAATGCACTAGATAGTTCATACATCCCCAATGTCCCTCCAATGGAGGGTTGGCATCAACTTGAATTCGGAAACGTCATTCTTTATCATGTTAACAATCCCCCACATGCCACAATCTCAGTCATGGGGGCTCCTCAAGTATTTGATCCCAATAATCCTTTCACCTACGGCATGTCATAAAATGTTCCACAACTTTCGCCATTAATGTTGACAGCACCACCCCTTTCAAGTCAACCTCCAGTCAACGTTGGGGACAACCCTTTTACTGCATTGCCTCCACCTCTTGGGGCCACAAACCTACCACTGCCTTCGTACACATCTCAACAGCCTCCCCAATCTAACCTACCACCTCAATTACCTCCACAAGGTACATCCCAACTAAATGTTCCCGTTGGTACCCAACAACCTCCTTTACAGAACACCTCTACGTTATCTCACCCACCTCATCAGCAACAACCCTCGCATAATGCTTTAATTTCTTCACAACAACCACTATACCAATTGCAAGGAAATCTATCCCGACCTCTCACCCATACCATATCCCCATTCCTCACATCCACTTTATGTCCACAAGTTCAACCACAACACAACATCCCATCTCGGCCTACACAACAATCAACATCACATTAGCAACCTCCCCAACATTATTACCATCATAACCAACAGTAGTTCCAGCAACAACCACCCTATGTGGCCTCCCAACACTTGCAACAGTACCTTCAGTACCAGCAGACCAATCCACAACACCACATTCAAGCTCCTCAGCATCCTGCCGCACATTCTTATCAAACAAATCCATACTATACCTCGCAACAACAACCCCAGTACCAAAAAACTCCCTCGGCATACCAACAAGGGATATCATCATCTCACTATCAAAATCCATATGTTAACCTTCAGACACTGTCTCAGTAGGATCCTTCGTCATCCTACCACCCATATCCATCCAACCCATCTGTCTCGATTCCTACACCACCAGTCAACACAGACTTGTTGGAAATCAAAGCTGCTTTGAAAGATCTCCAAGTTGGGACTGGTAAACAATCCTTCAAATTTGAAGATATATGTCCCTATTCGTTCGATCCATCCATCTCACAAATTCCCTTCTCGAAGCACTTTGAGATACCAAAGTTTGATAGATACAAGGGAAACAAGGATTCTAAAGCCCGCCTGCAAGAGTTTTACTCCCAATGTCAAGAGGTTATACACAACGAAAACTACCTCTTGCACCTATTCCCATGAAGCTTGATGGGATATGCCTTGAATTGGTTCATGGGTTTGGAACGGGGGTCCATTAGATCCTTCACAGATCTTTTAGAAAAAATTGTTTCTTACTTCTCCTTCAATCTGGAAAAAGACATGGATACCTTGGATCTTCTTAAGGAGAAGCAGCATGACAATGAAACCTTTATCAACTACCTCCAAAGGTGGTGTGCATTGGGAAGCTGAATGAAAACCCTTCTCAAAGAGAAACACATGGTCACCCTCTTTGTGGAGAACACACATCCCGACATGGCTCATAATTTTAGGTTGCACTATGTTGCCGCTTTCGTTGAAATAGTGGAAAAAGAAGCCATCCTTGAACGTGCCCTTATTGCCAAAGGGCACATAAAGATACACAACCATGACAAAGAAAGGCCATCCATCGATAAGTCACGCTTTTGGAAAAAGAATAAAAAACACAGTGAATGATGGTGTCACTGACACTAAACATGTTGAGGTGGACAATACATCTTAGAGGCAACAACCATCTATACCTAATGCCATATCCGTGCCATAGGGGGAATCTTGTCCTCCTCAAAAGTTGAACCAGAACAGTCAAGGGAATGGAAAACACCAGTATACTCAATTAGGAGAATCCTTGAGTGTCATCTTCAATAAGTTGTTATAGGTCAACTATCTGATCACATACCCTGTCATCAAACCACTTGATGAATCCAAGCCCAAACGAGCCTAGTTTAGGGAGAATGAATATTGTAAATTCCATAAGATTAAAGGGCACACTCTGAATAAGTTTCAAGGCCTCAAAAACTATGTCCAAGATCTTATCTATCAAGGAGATATCAAAGTTGACACCAGTCAAGCTTCATCAACCAATGCTCAATTGCAAATCTATCAAAACGCCTTCCCTAACCATAATCAAGGTGCAATCACCTCTAACAACAATCCCCAAGACAATAGCACCAATAACTTAAGCTATAAGAATGTACCCCTCAATTATGATGGAATTTTCCATTACATTGAGCAGGTAGAACCCTGTGTGTCCATGATACATGTTAAAGTTAAAGATCCCCAATGTGTTGTTCCTACGCGATGATCCTACATTACTGTCCCTGTAGCCAGCGTAGCCAAATCCTTCAAACTCTCAATACAACATTCTTGATCACTTAGGAAAGACCCTTTCTCAAATCTCAATCTTGGATTTTCTTAAGTCTTCTCCCGTACATCAAGAAATACTCAACAAAGCTTTACAAGAAACTCACGTACCTAATGACATCGATCCCACATAGTTCCAAGCTTTAGTAGGACACCTGGCTTTATCTTACCAGCTACACTTTAGCCAGAATGACATGCCAATCACAACCATCCCTTACACATCAAAGTCCTGGTTGCCCGTCATAAAATAAAAAGGGTCCTGGTAGATAATGGCTCTGCCCTCAATCTATGCACTCTGAAGTTCATAAAATAGGTAGGGTATACTCAAGCGGATTTGAGTAATCAAATCATCACAATCAAGGCTTATCATAATGCGGAAAGAAATTTTGAACGGATTATCAGTCTTCCTATCCAGGTTGGACCTATAGTTCAGTACACTACCTGTCATGTCCTTGATCTGGACTTACCATATAATCTCCTCCTCGGCCGCCCATGGATCCACACCATGCAAGTCGTCCCCTCCACGTAACGTCAATGCCTAAAGTTCTTGGTTAATGGACAAGAGATCACCATTTATGCCAACCCACAACCATTTGAATATTGTCGCGCTTTAGAAGCATCATTTCCCATTTACATTATTGTCCTGGGGTCGAAATGGGGGCATCTCAGTCATTATCCTCCAACCTGTTATCCACCACGACAACCACTCCATCTCCTGCCACCAATCCTACCGTCACCAAAGTCTAAATCATTGACAAGGGGTGTGGTGAATATGAAATGCATACAAATCTAATTGTGGAAACCATGCCACCATCACCACACATGTATGGCCAACCTTTGCAATCTACACCAAAAGAAGACAAGACTATCACCTTTAGTGCTAAAAACATTCCCACTGCCACTTTCCAGTCTCCTAGTTTAAAGACAGATGCACCAGAAGAGGATATCAGTCAGTGGATATACCATGAAGAATCCCAACTAGATCCTCCTCTAAAGGAATACTTTTAGGAAGTATACCCTTGGTCAGTTAAGTTCACAGAAAAGCATAACTACCAAGGCGGGGGGCTAGGTAAGGAAGAACAGGGACGGTTGCAACCTATTGATGTATCAAAGTTGTCACGGAATATAGGCCTCAGATATGAAAAAAAGCAGAAAGGCCCTGCAACATCATCTAATACCTCCAATAGTGTTACTGTGGACAATGGTCCCTTGGAAGACATACCCGAGGAAGAATCCATCATACATGGATACAATGATGTTGATCACACAGACCTGTCATCCATGTTTGACTGTTTATCCGTCTTTATCATCAACCTTTCTCTTCACCATCCCAAACTCATTGATTGGGACCTATGTGATAGCACACCTGCCAATGTATCCTTGGATACATATGTCAACCTCATGGGATTGGGGGAGGATGAACGCTCCAACCGCAAAAATAAAAACAAGAAAAATAAAAAATGGTCATCTAGTGAAAACCTCCCCGAGGCACTTCCTAACCTAGAAAAAGTAAAAATAAACGACGCATCTGATTGTGAAAACCTTGAAGAGGCGCTGGAGGATGGAGACGTTCATCTTCCCCTTGTGGGAACTCAATTATCCACACGGTCATCCATCCTAATTGAAGAAACTCAAGAAGTTAATCTGGGTATTGTAGAAAACCTTAAGATCACCTATGTAGCCAAATCTCTATCGAAGCAAGAATATTCAGTCATTGTTCAGCTACTCCAAGATGATATCATTAAATTTTCTTGGTCGTACTCAAATATGTCAAGCTTAGACCTTGCTTTAGTAGTTCATCATCTGTATGTTCGCCCAGATGCCAAGCTTGTCAAACAGAAGCTCCGAAAAAATGCATCCACATGTAGCATTATTAGTCAAGAAGGAATTGGAGAAATTACTGGATGCCGGTTTTATCGGACCCATTAACTACTCTGATTGGATCTCCAACATAGTACCTGTTGCCAAACCAAACAGAGACATTCGGATTTGCACAGACTTATGGGATCTTAACAAATCCTGTATGAAGGATGACTTCTCACTACCCAATATTGACATGTTGTTTGACCTTATTGCAGGATATGAGATGTTGTCCCTTATGGATGGTTTCTCTGGTTACAATCAAATCTAAATTGCACCTGAAGACCAACACAAGACCGCTTTTATAACACCTTGGGGCACTTTTTTCTATAATGTTATGCCCTTTGGTCTCAAGAATGTGGGGGCAACATATCAGAGAGCAATGACTGTCATCTTCCATGACCTCATTCATATTATCATGGAAGATTATGTTGACGACTTGCTAGGAAAATCCAGAACCAGAGCAGAGCACCCTGCTATCCTAAAAAATATCTTCGAACGGTTAGAATAATACAAGTTAAGACTAAATCCAAAAAAGTGTGTCTTTGGTGTCACATCAGGGAAATTTTTGGGTTTCATAGTCTCTCGAAGAGGCATTGAGGTTGATCCCGCCAAGGTGAAAGCTATTCTGGATATTCCTACACCGTGCAATCTGAAACAATTAAGAACTCTCTATGAAAAGTTGCAATCCATCCGTCGATTCATAGCCCAGCTTGCAGATGAGTGTCATTCATTCACCCATCTTCTAAAAAAAGACTCCACCTTCAAATGGAACTAACAATTTCAGCTAGGTTTCAATAAAATCAAGGAATACTTGGCTCATCCGTCGATTTTGATGCCACCTATCTTAGAAAAAACCCTCCTGCTTTACACCTCTGCCACTTCAGTCACACTGGGGGCATTATTGGCACAACACGATGAGTCCTCAAAAGAAAGAGCAATCTACTGCATCAGCCAAACACTGGTCAACTATGAATTAAATTATTCACCCATGGATAAATCATTCCTTGCAGTGGTCTTCAGTACATAAAAACTCTGACCTTACATGGTCAGCCATCCGGTCAAATTAATAGCAAAAATTGATCCACTAAAGTATCTATTATCCAGAACCACTTTAACTGGCCACATGGCTAAGTGGGTCATGCTCCGAAGTGAATTTGACATAGAGTATGTGGATCGCAAAGCCATAAAAGGACAAGTCATAGCTTATCAGTTGAACAAGGCACCCCTAGTGGATGCTTACCCTCTAGTCACTAAATTTTTAGATGAAGAATTTTTCACAGTAACAGAAGCACCTTCTTGGACATTGTATTTTGTGGCTCATATACTCATAATGGATCGGAAGCAGGAATTATGTTTGTTACCCCTCAAGGTGACTACATCCCAAAATTATTTAGGATAGCATTCACGTGTACCAACAACATAGCTGAGTACGAAGCCCTCCTCACAGGTCTCTGAATTGCAAAGCAGTGGTACATAACTCACTTGAAAGTCTTTGGTGATTCATTGTTGGTCATTAAGCAAGTTAAATGATGAATTCTTAACAAAAGATGACAAGTTGGTTCCCTACAAATGCATGGAGGATGACTTCAAGAACTATTTCACCTTCATACAATTTGACCAAATTCCTAGGATACAGAAGAAAGCAGCTGATGTTATGGCTACTATTGGCTCCCTGATTTACATGCCTAAGGATTGAATAGAATGTGAGTTCCTTGTGGAACAACTTTTAATTCCAGGATATGGTATCCCTGAGACTAACATGGTGTGTGACATTGTAGGTCCCACTTCCCCATGGTACCAAGACATATATACTTATCTACGTGATAATATTCTACCCCCAGACCTCACACAAAACCAACAAAAATCCTTTATTCAGCATTCAGCTCGATACGTTATCGTCGGTGATACGCTTTATTGTTGCGGGTATGATGGAACCCTCCTTAGGTGTTTGGATGAGACCGAAGCCCATACTACACTAACAAAGGTACATAGTGGTGTTTGTGGGGCCCATTCGAATGGTATGGTCTTGGCCAAAAGGATTCTTTGAGCTAGATATTATTGGCCTACATTAGACCATGATGCTTGTGAATTTGTGAAGAAATGCCTTCCCTGCCAGCAACATGCAGATTTGATTCATGCTCTGACACAGGACCTTCAACCTCTTCTAGCATCGTGGCCCTTCTCTCAATAGGGTTTCGATTTGATTGGAAATATTTATCCACCATCTTTCGACAGCCACACATTCATAATTACTGCCACTAAGTACTTCACCAAATGGGTGGAAGCAATGCCACTCTCACAAATCATCGGTACTCAAATTTAAAAATTCATCATTTACCATATTCTTTGCAAATAAGGTATTCCATCTACCATCCTCTCAAATAATGGAAATCCTTTTAAAAACCAATCCATGAAACACCTTTGTGACACCTTTCATATCCAGCATCATTGGTCAATGCTTTATTACCCCCAAGGTAATGGTTAGGTGGAAGCTACGAACAAGACCCTTATCTACATCCTCAAAAAGGTTGTCAATAACACTGGTTGAGATTAGCACCTCCATATTCATCCCGCTCTTTAGGCGTATTGCACCTCCATCTGTTCCCCTATAAGCACCACCCCCTATTCTTTAGTGTATGGTTTCGAAGCCATCTTTCCAATCGAAGTTGAGCTCCCATCACTAAGGATTTCTCTAAAGAACCTTATCAGCGAGGAGGATGCTCGTGTCGCATGGCTTGCACAGCTGGAGTTACTCGATGAAAGACGAATCAAAGCCTATGATCATCTACAAGCTTATGAAAACTGCCTCAAATGTAATTACAACAAGAAGGTTCACCCTCGACAGTTCCAAATTGGTGATCTTTTCCTTAAAGATAACTAGCATACTCAAGAGGACCGCAGTAAGAAAGGAAAATTTGAAGCAAACTAGTTGGGTCCTTATATCATAACTAATAAATATGGATCTGGGGAATACATACTTGCTACCCTTGAAGGAGAGCCCCTCGAAGAGCCTATCAATATCATACATCTGAAGAGGTTCTACACCTAAGTCTGCTTGGTAACGCTACCTACAAAAATACAAAAAAATTAGAAAAAAACAAAAACAAAAAAATCCAAAAATAGTAAAGAGAAATAAATTTGTCCTATGGTGAAAACCACCTTTGGTGGCACCTTGAATAAGTACGGATGGTGAAAACCTAATAACATGCATCATCTGCAGAGGGCTTAATCATTATCTACCTTGCATCCTAATTACTTTGTGACTCCATCCATCCTATCCAGACATCCTCTCCCATTCCATCCTTGGCCGCTTGGTATCTTTTGATTGAGCATTGGACGATTATATGCTATCCGTCATCCTGAGCTTTTTATCCTAGTTTGAGCTTTTGTCATTATTTTGTCTGTTGGTCAATTTTCATCCACGTCTAGGATCATCCATCGTGTCAATTCCCATCTAGTCCTCATCCTGTCATGTGGGTCTCTTTGGTCTTCATCGAGCTACGTTGCCCATGCGCTTTCATGTAGGCAAGGTTGATCATTTGATCTGCCCCCGAGGCCTTTAGATCATCCTATGATGGTCCCCCATCATTTGTCTCCATCGTCCTCTTTTTGCTTTTACCCACGGTTAGTCATCGTTTGTTTTCTTTCAAACTGTGTTTCCCCTGTGCTTTCACATAGGAAAGGTTACTCATTTGATCCTCCCCCAGGGAATTTGTGTGTCATGTCTTGTGTTATTCATCATCGGTCACCATTATCTTCTTTTTGCTTTATCCACAGTCTTTTCAAGAACTATGAGGGCTTTGCGCTTTCAAATAGACAAGGCTAATCTATGATCAGCCCCAAACCCCTAGGTCTGTAGGGTGTTTCAGTCTCATGTTTGGTGTCTTGTGTTGTCTCATCAAGCTATGCCCTTATCTAGCTGGTTCTTCACAAATGAGAACCACTTGTGGCAAGAGATTCAATCGATTTTGAGCATCCCGCATCATAACGATCTTTTAGTTTAGTATCCATCATCTTTGGTCTCAACAAGATACATCCTTCCTAACAGACCTCATCAACCCCATCCATCCTCTCGATCCTATGGCAAAGGAAGTTTGAAATTTGATTGTGATCTTTTGATGCTTTTGGTTTTTGTTTATCATTTGAGCTCCCTATTACAGCTAGTTAAGGCCGCCATAATCTATCATATTATGGTGTGTTTTGGCTAATTCAGATAGGGGCATATCTTGAACTTTTATTGTTGTTGTCTGTTGGGTTGCCCCACATAGTATCCACCAAGACCCATGTGATCTTGTGTTATGTTGGGACATCCCTTTGTGCTAGTGGTTATCCCAATGCCTGACCCGACCAAAGTCTTTATCACTTTGGGGTGTTGGGATAACCTTCTTGCTTGTGTGTTTGTTTCATGCATTAGATGCTAACTCGCCTTGGTTGCCTATACCCTGGAACTTGGTGTCTTATGCTATAGCAAAAATCAGTGATTCGAAGATGGAAAATCATATTAGGATTCTATTTCATAATCATTACTGTTTCTTTTCATTCACCCTATGATTTTGGTTGTGCAAATACTTTACCTCTTATCTCCCATTCTTCTCAGGCTACTAAGGGTTATTGACAAATGCCAAATTACACCTATTTTCCACTTTCACTACACATACATCTCCCCCCCTTTTTTATCATGTAAGTCCTTATTGACGCTTATGATCATGTGTTATTACCTTTCATAATTTACTATTCGTATTATTAATTCATTATAGCTTTAAATCCATTATAGGTGCATTATCATTTTTAGATCCACACATATTAGGTTCATTCTACTATTCATGCATACATCGCCACGTACATCACAAAGTGTTAGATTTACAATACATCACATCTTGCATGTATATAACATTCAAATAAGCATCCACATAAGGTCTCATAAACATATACATACATGTCAAAAAAAAAATAAGCATCCACATAAGCCATCATAAACATATACATACATGTCAACAAATCAAATAAGCATCCACACATAAACATCCACATAAGCCATCATAGATAGAACATATGCATATATCAAATCATCCATCCAATGTATGAACATGGTGTCAATAAGGGTTGATATGTATACCATATAACTATATCAAAATCTAAAAGTACATCACAGAATAATGTCTATCAATGACATCAAAATACATGTCCATCATATACAAAATCATCAGATGAAATATTAGTACAAGGCTCTGAAAATAACCGTTGTCACTCTGAACTATCCATCCACCCTGCACCTGTCAAAAAATCAGTAGCCTGTCATTTGCCAAATGAGCTACCCACATCTGATCTTTGAGGAGAATTAGGTACTAACCTCCTGCCCGAAAAAACCCCCTATGACTCACTGAAACCTCAGGTCTGCGTCCCCAACGTCTAGGATGGTGCTAGTATCTATGGTGTATGTCGAATGTACTGGAATATTCGTTGTGTCCGATCTAGAACTACATGATGATATGCGGCCATCCAAAATCCTGCTTCCCTCGCATTCTCCTCTCACTCAGTAACTTGGACCCGAGTGAAGTTCCACTCCTGACGATACCTATCCCGATCTCTAGTGATCACTCTCCTCTCCCACTCCCAGGCCTCCTGGCATTATCATAACTGTTCCATCTTTGCCTGAACCCGATCTCTCATCTCCTTGACAGCCACTTCCCTAGCCACTTCTTCATCCCTCTCCCTCTGTAACCCCTATATGTCTGCCCCTATCACATCGCCAACCTATACTGACTACAACTGAGCCACTACTGCATCCCACTCTCCCTATAGCATCTGCATCTGTAACTCTGTAGCATCCCTCTCCCTTTGTGCGGCCTGTGACCAAGCTACCATTGGATCCCTATCTCTTTGTAGCTCCTATAATCTCAAATCTTATTCATCTCACTCTCTTTACAGTGTCGATACCTCTAAAACTGCCTCCTCTCTCCTCCGCTGAAGAGACTGTATCTGTACCTCTGTCGCCTCCCTCTCACTCTGCAACACCTGCACCTATGCCTAGGCTACATCCCTCTCTGCCTCCATGGTTTGCACTTGTTCTAGTGTTATATCTCTCTCCACCTGCATCATGTGTATCTGACCCCTCATCTCCTCTAGCTCTTGCCTAATGTCTACTGGCCCCTGATCTGCTGGCTCCCCCTGGCTTGTAATCTATCACAGTCCAAACTCACAGTAGCCAACACATCTCGTACCCCCTATTTGTTGGCCCACAATCCATCTCTCTCCCTCTCCACCATTGCT
>VDFB02240755.1:0-12609 GCA_007258455.2 Sequoia sempervirens
TGATATGCTTATAGTGGAGAGTTGTGATATTTTATTTGAAACAAAAAAATACTTATTTCACTTCTTCATGAATGTATTTATGTTTTTTTCATATAACATTTAGAGGTTCTCATATGTTCAAGTATGGGTCCATTTTTTATCAACATTTGGTTTTTTCTTTATTTACATTTGGACTGTTTATTTACAATATATAGTATAAATATGTGGTAAGACTGGGTATTATCATCACAATTTAGTGCGTCCTCTCCCCTAATAAATGTTTTTATTTTGCAAAGGGACAAGTTCGCATGGCCGTAGATCAATCGTCGTGTGATCTTAGTCATTCCTCGCCATCCTGCGATGACCCCACCAGTTGATCATGATATCACAGGCGAGTGCCACGTGTCTCATTCAGTGAAGCCAAAGGAATGATAAATACTTTGATGCATCTTTAATACATTATGCTGCGGGTTACTAAAGCAGTTATAAGATGCACATTTTTTAAATCAACAGAGATGTTATAATCTCGGTAGAAAGGTGCTCGATGGTTAATAACAAGGCTAGCGACTGTGTTGAATGAACAAGATTGCCGATGGTTGAGATCCATGGTTTCCCACCATCACATGATCAAAAGTGTTGAGTTCTTTATTGATTGCGATATCACGGGCGGGCGCCACATGGATCTCCTTGGCAACGAGTAGTATGGTAAAAAATTGATATATTTATTTTATTTTATTTATTAAATAATTACTAGCATATATATTATTTATTAATAATATATATAAAATATGCTGAGAGATATCCTTTTGATGCGTCTATTGTACTATTATAAAATAGGTGCCTCGACAAAGATATCTCTTGGTGTATTTTGTATATATTAATAAATAATATATATATGCTAGTAGCATTTGCATCACAACATGAAAGACAAGATTAGAATTACTTTTAGTTATAGAATTATAATCCTAACCCTTCTAATTTTTAAAATCCATAAAATATTTATTATCTATTTAGTTTTACTAATTATCTAATACAATACAATACAATTAAATAAAATATTCATTTTAAATTAATTAAACAATTATTAATTAGAATTTTAGAATAAATTAACAAATAGAATCTATATAAAATCAACTTTTTATTTTTTTTTTTCTTTTGTGTCCAAATCATTTCATTTTCAAAATTATACTAAATTCTAGATATCATGAATTAAACACAAAACTTTATTCTATTCACAATCCTAACCTAGTTAAGCCTGACCCTATTTGGACTCTAACCCTTACCCTAATTGAACACTAAATCTAATTGTAATTGACCACTAAGCATAATTGAATTCTACCCCTAACCCTAACCCTAACTCTAACTAAACCCTAAACCTAGCTCTAATCAAACCCTAACCCAAACCTACTTGATTCATAATCCCAACCCTAACCCAAACCCTAATTGAACTTTAAAACTAACCTTAATTAAGTATTAACCCTAATTGAACATTTATTGAACAATAGTCCTAATTGTACCATAACCTTAACTTTGAACTACAGTTGAACTCTAATCCTAACCCTAACACTAATTATTATCCTAATTGAACCTTAACCCCAACCCTAGCCTTATCCTTGACCCTATTTGAACTCTTATTGAATTCATAACCTTAATTAAACCCCAACCTCATCCTCAATCCTAACCCAAATTGAACATTAATTGAACCCTAAACCTAACCCTAAGTGAACACTAATCCTAATTGAACTATAACTTTTTAGTTGAAAATATTAAAGTGCCTTAGATTTTCCCATTCATCATCATTTATCATTCAATTCCTAATAGAACTCCAAAATTTATACTTTTATAATGTTTTTAATACACACCTAATATTAAGGGTTTAGAGTTTAAGGGTTAAGGGTTTAGGGTTAAGGGGAGAGAGATAGAGGGAGTGAGTGAGTGACCCATTTACATATTATTCTTTTATTCTTCATTAGTTAAATATTTAGTTACCCATTTACCGTTAGCAGAAATGACCCAAGAATTTAATAGAATGGACTACTCATATACTACCTTGCATTATGGAGCTCAATTCTTTGATATATTACTACTTATCAAATCCTTTGTAAATAATTTTAAACTTATGACTCCATTTAAGCATTTAATTGATTTTCTTGAATCAAAGCAAAAACATAGACACACAATTGAACAAATTCTCAAAGAAGAATGACAACATCATTAACATTTCATTCAAAATTCACTCAAATCCACATAAGGAGAGAAAATATATTAGAATTATACATTTATTCATGCTTATAAGTCATATCTACATACAAATTAAGATAATTTGCATATATTCATCCAAAACTCAAAGCAGGCTATCTATTCTATTCCATCCGCTTGGGGTTTTAACAGCCAATGGCACCACAGATATCACTTCCTCATCAGAGGATAGATTCTACCCATATATTCAACTCAAAACCTAGCTAGAGCTTTCATCAGTTCTCTCCCTACAAATGAGCCTTGAATTCCCTTTTATATGACAAGGGAGCAACAAGCTTAGGGCTCAAATGTAATTTCACCACAAATTTTCATTTGAACAAAATCTCCATTGCATTTTACTTTCATTACAAAACTTCCCTGCGTTAGATTGCAAAACATAGTGCATGGTAGGAAGCTAAAGAAAGGGAACACAAATTGTCATCAAGTCCCCTTTGTCTCTATCCCTTAAAATGTCATCAAATTCTAGTCAATCTCTATCCTGGTTTCTGAGTCAGTCCACTTGGGGTTTTAACAACCAATGGTACCACAGCTATCACTTCGTCATCAGAGAATAGATCATGATTGAAGAGAGGTAAATACGGACAATAGTCCGAGTCAATCTTGGTTACATCATCAGAAGTGTTGCTGCATTAAGATTGATAGGTGAGTGTTAACATCCTAGAGGCCATGCCCACATACCTTATTTTCCTTACCGACACTAGTAATAGAGCACACTGACTGCTTGCCTTTGTCATCTACCAGTTGAGCAACAACGTCCTAGAATTGTAACCTTCTACTGCATCTAGTGGGCACAAGCCTGGGCTTGTCAACCAAAGCACCTTCCTGAATAGCAGGACCGAGCTTTTGTGAGCTCAAATGAACAGACCTCCTTACTGAATTACTCATTTTCTCTTATCAGACAAGAACTCAAACTTAATTAGACTCAGCCCACAAAGTGCTCTAACTGCTACAAGAATGACACTATTAGCAATTAATTCCTCTTGTATTTATTGTGTGAGGTAATGACAACCTTCATCAATGCTTAGTAAAAATGCATATGCAAACATGGCAATTTGGCAGCATATGTACTGTCACCATTTAACTAGAGCAACATGAGAATCCGCAGATCACCCTTCATGATTGCCATTAACATCTTCACACAGATTGAGATCAACGTGACTACACAAGCAAGGAATAATTCATTAATGCTTCACCAGTTGTATGATAAAATGACCACCATGTTCCATTTTCCAACTTTGAATACTGCTCGCTAATCTCCTGAAGAGTTGGTAGATCAAATGGTTTATCTCAGGCTAACTTGGTTTGACATCCAATGAAGCATTGTTCACCTTCCTCATGACCAATAACATTAATCCATGTCGGCAGGTCCTATGCACTTTTCAAACTGAACGGCTGGAGCTACGCATTGCAATCTCGTTGACCTCGCGGCTTTTAACCGACCTTCATCTTCCTCCTGCAAGCTAGCAGGGAACAACAAAGATTTACATTAGCTTTTGATCTTGGTTGTTGATCTAAAACCATGGGTTATGAGCTCAATAGTGGAGATTAGGCCCCACATTCCATATAGGACACACATCTACCTTTTGCTGACCTTGCGCCAAATAACAGGGCGACACCTTAGGTTTGTGAGTTGGTGGGGTACGATCGAGATCTTCTCCCATATCTTCAAATCTGAAAAACCTACACATTGCATGGTTAGTATTTAATGAAAGGCTTTGGCTAAGCCTTCGATGACATGACCATTGGGGTTAATGGCTTAAGCTTACGTCACCAGATTAAAATTAAAACCCAACTTTGATTTTAATACTTTATTTCCTCCGCAGGATTTTATTTCCTAAGTCTTGGTTGGCCCCATGTTTCATCTTTTAAAAAACAACTTATGTTGTTGTTTTTCGTCTGCCTAGTAATGCCCACTTCTCCTTTTAATGAATGTTTTATTTTGCAAGGGTTGATTTAGTGTTGTCGTTGATCTATTTCCTATAGATATCAACGGTGCCCGCCATCCCGTGATCGGGAATTGAAGGATCACGAAATCACAGGCGGGCGCCACGTGTCCTATCCGGGGGATCAAATTTTCCCTATCACTGACCAACTGCCATTTGATCTGAACCATTCCCCACCATCCCGCGATGGTGCTTGGGTTGATTGCAAAATCACGAGCGGGCGCCACATGTCTCATCCGATGAAGCCTAAAGAGTAAAGGAAACACTAGCCGGCTTTAAATGTATTAAGGCGCATATTACTAAAGTGTTCTGAAGATGCACATGTTCTAAATTGAAGGATATGTTATAATCTCGCTGGAAAAGCTGCTCAAAGGTTAACAACATGGCTGGTGACTGTGTTAAAGGAACGAGATCATTGATGCTTAGGATCAACGGTTTCCTGCCATCGCACTATCAGAAGTTTTAGGATTGTGATATCACAGGCAACCGCCACGTGGACTTCCTTCATAGTGTATGGTAAGGTGGGCCCCTTATCGCCATGTTGGAAATTGTGTCAGCTTGTTTTGAAGGTGGTTGTCGATGATTTGATCAAGATGAAGAATCGACGACTTGAATTTAAATTTGCATCAAATATGGTTGGAGTTGTTTGTGCAGCGCGAAATTGAGCTTTAATGGCGGATGAGACACTTGCTGGCATAATTTGATTGACAATAAAATAAATTTTCCTGCTTGGTATGTATCACAAAGCATTCAACTATTTCGTGGAGTAGTTTCAGAGCCCAAGGTAGAATTGCGAGTTTCTGCAACCAGAATTTGGGAGTTCTACGAACAAAGCCGTGAGTTTATTTTCTGTGCCTCTCGATCATTTTGCATTTGAATTTGGGAAAGGATTAGCTGGATGTGCTGTGAGCTTGTTGATGAATGTGTTAGGGCTATAGTTTAATTATAGTTACAAGAAATTGTAGTATTTTGTCTTATAATTTTCTATCTCTGGTTAGTCCTAGCTATCTAAATTATAACATTGTAAAGAATCCCTAGTTTGTCCAAGATGGCACCACCCAAGCAACATTCTGGCCAGACTGAATATTTGAAATGAAACCTGTATGATGATTTCCTGGATCAATTTCCCTTGTCAACGAATGATAGGAGGAAGGTATTGGTCCTAATGTGAGGGAAAATCCTGGGGGAAGGGTTAGTGTATAATTGCTCCAACATTGCCAATGCTAGGGTTCCCCTCACTAGCTTGGAATTGTTCAGATTGTGGTACGTACAGAGGAATTTTTCTCACCCTTTTTCAAATGGATGGATGTATGATATGGGGATGTTGGTGGTACCAAATGTATTCCCTAATGTAGACATGCTTAGGACAGTGGCTACAAGATATGACCCTGTTACACGGATAATCAGGGACAATAATAAAAAGATTCTATTGAGCATTAACAAAGAAGAGGTCCAACATATTTTTGACTTGAGTGAACCGAGTGAAGACTTGGTTCCTATCAACCTTGAGGAAATGAAGCAGGAGTATGCAAAGCTAAAATCTCTTTTTAGAGCAAGGTTGCTTCCACTTCATCTGGCTAGGGTAGGAGGTTAAAAATTTCATATCAGCCCCAGTGACCAGGAACCTTTCAAATTAAATTGTTTTGCAAACCATTTCCTGGCCACTTTCTATTCTTTATGTCAAATTTTGGGTTTCAGTCCTAGTACGGTAATGCCCATTGCTTATATGTTCATGGGGGTGCAAATACAACACCCTAACTTCTCTGTGACCTATGACTTCACTTCTTTCTTGGCTGAGAGGATGCATGAAGGACTGTCAAAGCTGCAAAAAAATGATACTGGCACTCAATTATTTTGGTATTATATGCTAATGCATATGTTTTTGTTTAAGAATGCTAACTTTTTCTCTGAGAGGATGAAATTAAGGCAATCAGTTGATGGAGAAAGATTTCCAGTATAGATATGGGCTGCAGATTTATCTTGTAATAAGGAAAGCACTAGTTATGTGCATTTTGATAATTGTTTTGCTTCCAAATTAAGGGCTAGATTAATGGTGAATATACCTAGGATCCCTGAGGAATTACATGATCTCCTCAGGCCAAAGGAGAGGAAGCCAGAATTGAAGGTTTACCATAACTGGGGTGACATTATCCCATACCCAGTCAGCACTGTCTTGAGAGTATATGGTTTTCAGGGAGCCCCTCATATATTTCCATACAATATTCCACCAAGAGTGGGATTTGCAAATGTTATGTGGCAGATAGGTTGTATTCATGAGGACAACCTCACTAGAAGGGGTAAGGGAACATTTTTCCTAGATTATACAGTGGTGCCTGATTTTGTATTTTCAAAGGGAGGCTGGACGCATTTTGATAATTTCTTTAATGATTACCATTTGAGGTGTGGACCAAAGCGGCAACATGATCCTGAGGGTTTCTTTCCTCTTTTCAAACAAAGAATAAAAACTAGAATTTTTTTCCATGAGTTCAGTTTCCCTGAAGACTTGATTAGAAATGAATTTGATTTGAATAGAAAAGAGTTGAACAAGGAGAAATGGATAGCTTATGGTAAGCTACTAGATGTTGTTTACAAAATGGATCCAAAATATGATCCACTGTTGGAGTTCAGTCCCCACCATAAGAAAATTTATTTTATGATGAGAAAATTCAAGGAAATTATGGGCACATTGAGGACAAAAAAGGTAAATTTAGAATTGAATCTGGGTGTACAAGAGCAAGGTGCTAGACCAATTGAAACAAGGCCAGCATACCAACCTACAGAAAGGTGGCCCATTTACAGGAGGAAAAAAGATAGTAGCAGTGATGAAGAAGAAGTGGACATAAAAGGAAAATAGATTATGAAAGTGCCTCCACAACCAAGTCCAAAATTCAAAGTGCCTGGGGCAATCAAAATTATTGATTTAGAATCATCACTGGAAGACAATCCCTCATCACCACCATTTGAGCGAAGCCCTAAGAGGCAAAGAATTGATCAAGCACAAGAGGATCTGATGGATGAGATTATTGTTACTGATCAAGACATGGAAGTTGGTATGCCTTCCCATCCTAGGCCAGCTGAATTAGTTTTATCTGATTTAGATATGAAAGGTAAAAGTGTACAAGGTGCAAGAATGGAGGCATGCAAGGAGTTTCTAGTTGACAATACATTTGCAAAAACTCCTGTATTCTTGCAATTGGTATGGAGGATGAAGTTTGAAGAGTATCAAGATAAATGTAGGCAGAGAAGAGAACTAAGGCCTGATAGGTCAAACCAGAAGAATGGTGAGGAGGTAAAAGATGAATTAATGGAAGAATTCAAGAACATCACTCCTGAAGAAGGAAGAAAACTAGTGAGTCAGGTTGGTGTATTAATTCTTCCTGAATGGGACATTGCAGATGCAATATCCTTTAATGCTATTATGAAGTCTAAGAATCCCTTTCAAGACTCTGAAGAAGAGGTCAAGGCAGTGTTGCAAAACTCTGCTTTCAGTGAGGAATATGAAACTCTGGCAATTTGGGCATTGGCCCCACAAGGGAGAAAACCAAATGTTTCTGATATTAATCCAAATTTCAAAGGAGGATTGATAATAAAGAGAGCTTTAGAGACCTCAACCACTGAGGCCACTAATTTTACTATGAATGTGGCCAAATTGGCCCAAAAGACTGCTGAAAGGGAGGAAGCTGAAAGGAAGAGCTTAATGGAAAAATATAACCTTTTGATTGAAGAGTACAACAAGATGCAACAGAAAAATGTTGAGTTGCAAACTGAAGTGGAGAGGTTTAGGTATAAGCAGATTGGGGAGACATCAAGTGCTCTAGGAACTAGTACATTACCTTCCACAGCAAGGTCAGTGCCTCCTGCTTCTCCAATTGTTTCCACACCAGGATCTCCCAGTCAGAATCTTGTCCTCACCCTTTCTTTAGAGGAAGTTGAAGAAGAAACAAAGTGCTCTGTCGAACCTACAAAGAAGTAGCTCTTGCAAAAAATTGATGAATTGCAGGCATCATTAAAGAAAAGTGAGGAGGGATCTCTCTTAAAGCAAAAGGAAATTGTTACAACTGTTTTGAGGCATTTAAATGAAAAGGTTGATAGAAAATTTCTATCTATACATTATTTATATTTTTTGTTGTTAGCAACAATAAAGAATATTGATAGGGTCACGAAGTAGCGATACCAATAATTGAAAATTGGATCCCTAGGGCCAGTGATTTGGATATCATGTATAAGGCCTCAAGGTTTGATATAAATAATAGGCCCCAATCATTAAATCCTACTCATGTGTTAGTAAAATCATTGCAAGGTTTTCAGACCTTACTAGATGACTTGAGTAGGAAGATTAGGGAGTTGGTGAATAATTTTAATGATTGGGGTAACACATTGTTACCTAATATAATTGATGAGTAGGGGAAATCAAGTCATTTCAACAATGGCAGGCTCAAGCAAGTGGGGCCATCAATGATCAAATCAATTCAATTTGTGATGAATCGGACTATGATGATTTGTTGGTGAAATTTTGTATGGACAAAATCATTAATTACCCGATTCATTTTGGAATCTTTTGAAAGGATCGCAGTCGGTGGCGATAAAATACGCACCTTATAATACCAAGGTGGATGGGGTAATTAATTTTGACTGGCCGACTAATGATGAGTATCAGAATTGGGTAACTAAATATTTGACTGAGGAGTAAAAGGAGTGAACTACTAACAGGTGGCAGATCAGATGCTATGGTTGCAATGATTCTAGTTTTGTGTTGATGGCTTTCTCGGTGTAGTTTTCTTGTGGTTTTTTGCATCAACGTTCCTCAAGTGATATGATGAACAAGAATATTTTTTTTTAAGGTGAAAGGTAGGTACATTGTAAAATTTTGGAATATCACCGAGTGCTCAATTGGTAGTGGCAGATTAATGCTTTTGTCCGGTGCTTGTTTCTCCTTCATTTCTATAAGAAGGATTCCAAGGCAATCTGAGTTAGCAAGTTAGATAATTTTTATCGAGTCTAAATTGAAGTTAGAGTGAATTGTAAAGTCCGATGGTTTAGAGGAAATGAAATTTAGGTTTGAGTCATTTTATGGGTTTGAGTTCATAGAGATTTAATGTTGTATAACATTACTAGCATTTGAGTTGAAATAAAAATTCGAGCTCATGTCTCTCCATTGTACATGCATATTTGAACTTTCAATGAAATAACTAAGGGTTGTTTTATCCATCTCACTGTTGTGGTGTGTATGATTCTATTTTAGCTTTAATTCAAGGAATTAATCAAAATGCTTGAATGGGATTATAGGCGGATATGTGTTGTATAAGGATTTGATAAGTAGTCTTAGGTTAGAATGCACACTGATGAAATTGTAATGCAATATTGTCAGGGATCTTATATGTGATGTATTAAATCTGTTATAAACCTCTAGATGCTTATGAATTTGACTCCTGCAATGGATATATGGCACTGATCTAAGTTGTAATTATTCATGTAGTTCAGTATTTGTTTGTCTTTGCCTAGAGCTTGCTACAAATTGCAAATCATTGAATATCTTATACAATGGATTGTGTTTAGTTATCTCATGCTCCAGATAGTTGATATTGTCTATGAACAGCCAATTCTAGTTGATATTATCTTATCGTGTTGAGCTATTAAGTGAGATCATCTGCTATTGTTAATGTTGTTTATAATAATGGTGTAGAGGTTGTAAACACATTAAAGGATCACCCTCAGTCTTGTAGGCAGGAAATTAGCAAGGAGAACTTTAAAGTCTTCGTTAGTTAGTCGAGTCATGGCTGCCTTGATTAGGTGGAAATTCGCGGTAGATTAGAAGACAAACACAGTTTACATTATTAAAAGAACCAACATACCGTCAACCAACTGAACAACCACCTCTACAAGTGATTTTTTAATGTTTATGATCACATGAGCATAAAACACACACTAATTTCAAGGTTGTTAACATCACTATTGAAATGTTTAATTTTTTGACCTTTGAGCATTAAAAATTACATCATTAAATTAATTATGTAATGGCATAAAATTTAAAAACATCGTGAATTAATTATGTAGCCACATAAGTCAAATATAATTCTATCAAGAAATTAATATCAAATAGATAATATAATCGTATAACTTATACATTTCAATGTCATTGATCTTCTTCTTCATCCAACTCTTTGTCTGTATCATCTGATCCAGATTCGACATTGTAAGGATTGGTCATATCATCATCATCATCATCGATATCAGTTTTGATAATGTCATCATACACACAGATATCATCTTCATGAACATTAACTCCTACATCAGCATGATCTAGTTCCTCCTCTTCGACATCTTCATCAGGGACATCATCAACTAGCTTCAACATTGATCCTGATCATCATCTACATCATCTTCTATTTCTTCAGTATCTTTTTCTTTCACCACATTATACTTTACCGGCCTTCCTCTTGGATCATGTCTAACAAGAAATGACCAACCCGGTTTACAAATACCTGCTCACATTGGCTTGGAAGAACATAGGGCTCATTTCCAACTTGCTTGATCAACTTTGTATTAACCATGGTAAATCTATTATCATGTTCAATAACAGTTCTCTCAGGATCATTTTCATTCAATCGTATCTTGTACCATAGGACGACGAACAAAATTAATCTGAAGGACTCAAAGTCACACTCAAGTATATCATTCAAAATCCCATAGTATCGATTTTCTGAGACTTCTGGATGTATGTCGCTTCTAGATGAAACATTAGTCACTTGAAAGACTACAGTTATACCAAAATCACAAGTTTTCTTCATGTCATTCAACATTTTGATTCAAAATTTATGACCATTGCACCACATAGCCTTGTGGTGTTTCACCTGCCATATGTCAAACATGTAAAAATTATTACAATATCGTCAGTTGATAAACATATTTATTCTTGGACGAATGTATGCAAAGAAAACAATCTCAACATATATACATCAATGTACCTGAAAATAATTAAATAATATGGGTGATTAATATATTTATACATACCTATTTATCTCTTAAACCATATGCTAAATCAATTTCCTTTTGTGTAACATTGGAATCTCCATTACAATGAGCTTCTTTAACCAATGAAGCCACACCTTCCCATGTTAATGCATGACCAAATTTTTTACATCGTTCAATCCATGCGAATCATCGATCAAGTTGTTGTGACCGATACAAATCTTAATTACATCCACTCGATATTTGTATAAAAAAAAATTCACAAACAAAGTATAATTAGTTAAATACCAAAGTATACGACCTTAACTTATAATTGATGTATATTGAAGATTAAAAATTAAATAAGTACAATATACATAAAAACCATATGTAAAATGTATTCCAATTAATCTCTGACCATCTTATAATTACCTCTCACTTTCCTCAATCTACCTTTCCCCATCAGGTACTCCCCTTCAAATTTTTTAATGGAGTTGGGATCCCAAATGCGATCTACATAGATCTTTGTTGCAAACCTAGGAAGATATTTAGTAATGTACACCATGGTTTGGTATACCATATATCCCTCCACCATAGAACCCTCGGGATGTGCTCTTTGTCTAACCAAAGCCTTCAAAAATTTCAAGTGCCTCTCAACCATCCACATTGACCTTGTGTGTACAGGTCCACACAATTCAATCTCCTCAACTTGGTGTATGAGGTAGTGTTCTTGTGCATTGAAAAATGTTGAAGGTAGACAATTTTGCATTTCTCACATTAGACAAGGAATTTTTCTTTTCCAATAATTTATATGTTATTTATGGATTTATTTAGATGATAGCCATCTACAAGTGATTCAAGGCACAAATATATTAACGATATTTAACAAAAATATCACAGGTATATTACATAACAAGTAAAATAAATGGCAATTATAAGATGTATACAATGAATTGAACAAATCTATTTCTTACTCATGTATTTTCTAAGGTCATATACTCTTGTTTGACATTTTTGTCAAAGTTGTCTGGAAGAGATAGAGGTAGAACGTACTGCAACAATTATAAAATGATCTTTTCATTATTTTTCCAAAAGTAGTAAACATAATACACTGAAAAGTACATGCATTATACGAGTGTATATAATATACTAGAATAATTGCCTTAATGAAGGTATGCCAATCATGCGTTTTCATCCCTGACCCAAATTCACCTTTCTTTGTTATTATATTGTTTATGTTCATAGCAAATCCTATGGGAAATCAAATTTTTTGTATGAATTATTTTATAGCATTGCTTTGTTGCTCTGTTAATAACCAAGGAAGGGCACTTATATTAATTTGGTCTCCATCGCTATTTAATTGAATGACATTTTTCATTGCATGATTGGCTTCCTGAATGTTAGTACAAATTTTGACAATTTTTTCTTTGTCATGTCTTCCATCCAATATTTTTCATAACGTTTCTGTTATATTCTTTCC
>VDFB02240758.1:0-27369 GCA_007258455.2 Sequoia sempervirens
AAATTACGCCGGCGGAAATTTGTTCTGTACGGCGGATTTTCAGTATAAATAATTTCATAAAAATTTTCTATGTATTTAAACAATACATTTATTTTTATTTTTTTTAAAAAACACAAATAAAATATCAGAAACATAATTTCACAGAAAATTCACAGGAAAGGAAGAATATATATATATATTTTTTTTTTCTTTTCTTTCTTTCTGAATAAATTTAATTTCCAGAACAATTATACAAAATAATAACAATAACTTCCAGCAAAATAAATCTTTTCAACAAGATCCTCCAACAATTTCTTTTCTCAAAACAACCAAGAACAATTATTTTGCTGTATAATCTGTACATAAGAACTATTTTATTTCTTTCATGATTTTTCCTAATCTTGATTCTTGACATTTGAATAAATAACAGAAGATTTTTTTTTTTTTTATAAAAGAATAGATAATTAAAAACAAGAAGAATACCTAATGTCCAGTGTTTGAAGATTTAGTTGTTGTAGATCTTGCCAGTAGCTTCCGATTCTTTCCCGCAAAACCAATCCAAGAAAAATAACCAATATCCAACCACCAATATATTTTAAAGGATTTCTAAAAGATATAACAACCCCAACAGAGAGGAATACCAATTCTTAAGAAATTTTGGATTTTTTTTACACACAGAGAAGAAAAATAATTTTTGCCAGAGCCCCGAAAAAAATTTCCCCGAGGCAATACCATAACCCCGTACAATTTCCCGAGATCCACAATAACCTCTCCGTAACCAAATTTCCAACAACCTTTACCATTATGGCACTCATACACTTGTCAAGAAGTTGTTGAGAAATATCTTCTCCACTTCTCGGCAAGTTTTGCCATTCAATATTTTTGCATGCAATTTCAAATAATCTATTTAATTTTAAAATTTGAAATTAATATTCTTTCAAAACACATGCAACTTAATTAATTTTATTAAATTTAAAATTTAAAACTCATTTCACATGCATATTCTAATTTAATTTATTTAAATATAATATAATCTATGCACTTAATAATTTAATCTAATTAATTTATTTATTTAATTAAATAATTAAATCCTTTTAAAGATTAACTAATTAACTAATTAAACTAACTAATGTATTAAATAATTAAGTAAATAAATTTCAATTATATTTAAATATTAATTTTAATAACAATAAATAAAACACAATAATCAACATTAAACATAAGCAAATTTACCTTTTTCAAAAACGGTTTAACCAACAGAAACACATAACAACCTACGACTCAAAACTAAAAACTGAAATTGTACTAAGACTAGGGTTAAAGACCGGACTAGGATTAACCTAACTACTATCTCCCTTTCAACAATTCCGTTGAGTCTTGACACGCTCAGACCTGATTACACAGGTGGAGTCGGTGTCATGTACCTGCAAATCCTGCAACCAAGCAAACAATGTACATACATGTATATATATCTCAAGCATTAAAACAAACACACCGTGCGGAGAAAATCACAGATATCGCAGGGCACTCGCAAGTGAGTGATGCGATTCTGTTCTCCACACCAATACACTCACAGAAAACTGACTCAATACATGTTGTTAGTCCATCTTAAATATATGCATATCCATAAACAACTGAAAATAACCATCTACACTAAATCACATCAAGTCTGAAAACAATAAACATCACACAGAGTATCATCATGTCATACACAATCATCGCCAAATCAGCCATCTAAGTATCATAACAAACAACATAGTCTAACAAGAGGAAAAGTATCAACGTGAAGTATAGCATAAACAGGGTACGCATATCCTCCCCCCCTAGGATCAGCTTTTGTTCTCAAAGCCTCAAGGAACAGATAGGGACATAAAGTTCCTCACGCGTGATCCTCCTGTGTGGTACTGCCTCATGGCTAGGGACCTACTGACCCTCAAACCATCAACATCTCGAATTTCCCAGCATCCGAAAGGTCCGTGCCGCATAGCTACCTACCTAGTAAAAGCTACCAGTTCATTCTCACCAGAACGACTCAATCAAGTACAGGAGATAAGGCTCTGGATGATATGGTCTGTCACACATGAAAACATCATGAATACGGTGGACAAACCGGGTGGCATGAAGTTTCATATGCTACCGGACCACCTCTCTATGATCTCTAATGGTCCTAAATAAATGAGGTGCGAAGCTAGGAGCCTTTTCCACATTGACTCTTTCGCTGGCCGCATCAAGAAACACTCTATCAATTTAAATCGTCGATCACTCCTAAGGCGACGAATATATTTCTTTTTGCCTATCCTGAAAGCTGCAATTTCAAATGCTCTCTAATAATGGTCACCATACTCCATGTCACAAAGCATCTTAGGTCCAAGTAACACTCTGTCCTCTAGTCGATCCCAACTAAGAGGATTTTGACAAGGATGACCGTATAATGCCTGAAATGGTGGCATACCTATGGAACTCTGATATCCATTATTATAAGTGAATTCTACTAAGTACAAATAATCCTCCCAACGTGATTGTTGGTCCATTACGTACATCCTAAGCATATCCTCTAAAATTTGGTTAACTCTTTCAGTTTGACCATTAGTTTGAGGATGATAGGCTAAACTAAAGTTCAACTATGTACCTAATGCACGTTGCAAGGAAGTCCATAAGGCAGAGGTAAATACAGGATCTCTATCCGATATGATCCTACGAGAATTCCCATGCAATCTAACGATATCCTCCATAAATATCCTAGCTATAGATGAAGCATTGTAAGATGAACGTACAGGTGAAAAGTGAGCTACTTTAATCAATCGATCAACAGTTACTATAATGGCATCATGTCGACGTGTTGACGTAGGTAACCCTACAATAAAATCGACATAATATCCCATCATTCGGGAATGAGATGTGGCTGCAATAATCTAGCAGAATGATGATGCTCAGCTTTGACTCACTGGCATTCAAGACATCTCGACACATAATCAGCAATATCACGTTTCATACCAGGCCAGAAATACAATTGCCTAAGATCGGCATGCATTTTCTTGACACCTGGATGAGCTGAATACGGAGCTCGATGAGCTTCAGTCATGATTAATGTACGAAGACTCTCTACATGAGGTACATAAATGCGACCTAAATGTCATAATATACCATCCGATTCTAGGACATAACCTTCAAATCGACCTTCTAAAGGTCTACCCGATTCAATCTCCGACTTCACTTCCTGATATAATCTATCAGTAGGAAGTGCAGCTACTATTTGACCTCTCAAATCTACTTCAAGAGTAGTAGCAGAGATCTCATGTCGACGTCGGCTAAGAGCGTCAGCCACTACGTTCTCTTTGCCTTGAACATACTTTACTTCAAAATCGTACTCACACAAGAACTCCATCCACCGTCTTTGCCTTGCATTCAAGTTAGGTTGTGTAAAAATATACTGCAAACTACGGTGATCAGTATGAAGTTCAAAGCGATGACCTAATAAGAAATGCCTCCAACGAACTAAAGCATGCACTACTGCCGCTAGTTCTAGGTCATGAGTAGGATAGTTTAATTCGTGGTCCTTGAGTTTACGAGACTCATAGGCAACCACACGCCCATCTTGCATCAAGACTGCTCCCAAACCCTCTAAAGATGCATCCGCACAAACTACGAAATCCTTAGTAGGATGAGGAACAATAAGTATAGGCGCATTAGTTAACTTTTCTTTAAGTGTTTGAAAAGCTAACTGACACTGTTCTGTCCAAACAAACTTCTTCCCTTTCCTCTGAAGAGAAGTAATAGGATGACCGATCCTAGAAAAACCCTCTACAAAACGTCTATAGTAGCCAGCTAGACCCATAAAACTATGAATTTCACCTACATTAGTAGGTGCGGGCCAATCAACTATGGCTTGGATCTTTGAAGGATCCACAGCAATACCTTTTCCAGATATCACATGTCCAAGGTATTTAATTTCAGGTTGAAAGAAGTCACACTTCTTCAGGTTTGCATACAATTGGTTTTCTCTTAAACATTGCAATACCTGTCTCAAGTGTTCTTCATGTTCCTTCATGTTCCTCGAATAGACTAAAATGTCATCGAGAAATACCAGGACAAAACGATCAAGGTATGTACGAAATACACCATTCATTAAACTCATGAATACTGAAGGTGCATTCGTTAACCCAAAGGGTACTACTGTGAATTCGTAATGCCCATAACGAGTTCGGAAAGCAGTTTTATGAATGTCTGCTTCAGCTATACGTAATTGATGATAACCGGACTTCAAATCGATTTTAGAGAACACATTAGCTCCCTTAACTTGATCAAAAAGATCATCGATTCTAGGCAAAGGATAACGATTCTTAATCGTAACCTTGTTCAATTGACGATAGTCAATGCATAGCCTAAGAGATCTGTCCTTCTTCTTTACGAAGATGACAGGTGCTCCCCAAGGGGATACACTTGGACGAATAAATCCATTTTCTAAAAGTTCCTCTAACTGAATACGAAGTTCCTCTAACTCCTGAGTCGTCATTCTATAAGGAGCTCTAGATATAGGTTCAGATCCAGGAATTAGGTCAACTCTAAAGTCAATATCCCTCTTCGGTGGCATTCCAGGAATGTCATCGGGAAACACATCTGCAAATTCCCTAAGAATAGGATGATCATCAAGAGATACCTCTCGACTCTCACCCTCATCTAAATCGGTAACTGTTGTTGCAAACAATTGACATCCCTGACGAAGACATCTCTTTAATTGCATAGCAGATATTATCCGCAAAGAGATAGGTCTTTGAATACCTACGATTTCCACTTTCACACCTAAATCATTAACGCAACTAACTGTCTTAAGTCGACAGTCAATTACAGCATGATGAAATGCTAACCAATCCATACCTAACACGATATCATACGAACCTAAGGGAGTAACATATAAATCAACTAAGGTAGTTAACATACCTATTTTAAGTTCACAGTTATGTACTAAGTTATCTATGGCTACTTTCACCCCAGAGGCGAATTCAACTTGCCATTTACCACCTTGTTTTACCGCCACAAGACCACAACGGTCAACAATGGACGGTGAAATAAAGGAGTCAGTGGCTCCAGAATCAAAAAGTATAGATACATTAACACCATTTAACTTACCTGAAGATTCGACCACCGTATTCTGGTGATCGGCTTGGCGGTCATTAACCGCTGCATATACTGTATGAGCTCGTCCTGCATCGCCCACCGTAGGCTCTGAAACTATAGGTCGAGGCCCATAACCAGTGGAACCTCTCATCGGACACTGCCTAGCTATGTGCCCATGCTGCCCACAAGAATAACAACCTGTACCTACACCTCTACCAAATCCTCTGCCACCCGAAGGTGCATTGGACTGCTGAAAACTACCCCTACCGGAGCCTGTGAGACTGCACTTCACAGTTTGAGTCCTCGGCCATTATGCTTTGTTGGCGCCACCCGCTACTTGACTTTCCCTGAGACTCACCTCATGGTTGTGGTTGAGGGTTATTGTTCGTGTTCTTGTTGCTGTGCTCACCCTTTAGGGTGTCTCATGGTTCTTGGAAGAACCACCTGTCTGTGCCTATCCACCTCGTGGACTAAAACCTGCTGCAGGAGCACTCCCAATCTACACTCCTATGTGCCCACCTAAAGCCATAATAGGGTTCTCCTCTACTATGCAAGCCTTCTCCACCGCGACTTCCATAGTCTCTGGCTCACATTCCCACACACCGGACACCTGCTCGCTTCCCTAATGAAATACTGTACTCAGCATAGGCTCATCATTCCAATACCAAGATAATGCTTGAGTTCCTCAGGAACCTACGCTCAGATTGCTCTCACGTAAAGAGCTACAATCATGTGAGATCAGAACCCCATAAGTCTCACGGCCGTTCTGCTGTTCCGAAGGAACCGAAGCCTCAACCTCTCGAGAAACATTCCAACTACTTCACAGGAGCTTTTGTTCTAGGCTTTACCCATGTAGAGTAAGAATCCTCTTCAAGTGCATAATAGGCTGCATTCGGCATCTGCATTAAGCAATTGTATGCATGGTAAAGTGATCTAACCCAAATCATAGCCAAGTTCCTCTAATCCTTCCCCGAACTGACAAAGGTAGGAGGACGGGTTCTCAAGAACTTCATGTGACCCAAGGAGACAGCATCCTCGACGTGTTTCTGTCATCTACTCTCCTGGGATCATCTCTCTCTCACAACCTCCCTCGGGCCATCTAATTGCCCAGGTCCAAGACGAGTCTCCCTCAAAAGTGGACGACCAGAACCCCCATCACATCACTGATCATTCCCCATTCTCTAACCCATCTCAGCTTCCCGCTTGAATACTTGATGGTGGAGGGCTAGGAGGGGGAGTAACCTTAGGGATTGGCCCACGGCCTCCACCTCTACCTCTACCACGACCTCTTCCTCCTCGCCTAGGCATGTTCCTACACAAGACAATTTATGAGTCTTAGATACTGTTCAACCAAGGTTATCAGTTGCGACACTACGTACTAGGTCAACCTAATGGGCTCTAGATTACCCAGAGCGTCCAGTGTTTGTAACCTTGGCTCTGATACCAATCTGTAATGCCCCGTCTAAATAACCTAAGAATGTTGCAAAGGTGATATAAAAGTGTAATAATTTTTTTTTTAAAAGTATTAATATAATGTTAAATAGTTGCATACATTCTTAGGTTAAACGACGTTACACTACTTTAAGTTTTCCATAAGCGACTTATGTACTTCGCATTGCACTAATTAAATCATAACATAAAGTAAACATTACATAATAATTTAAATTTCCATTCAAGATTTATTAAAGTACAAAAACATTTCCATACATTGCATTGATTAAATATTACATTGCTCATCCATCAGATGAGGTAGTTCAAATAACAAATACTTTACAATTACATTGATCACCTCTTATACAAATGAGGGATGTTTCCAAATACATGTTTACAAGATACAATGATGAGAATATAAAAGGAATCCATGTGCGAGCTCTCCATCCTTGAAGCGCTCAATGCATCAAACAAACTGGGGACCCAACGGAGTAAGGTGCACGTTCCACCCAACCATGTGGTACCCGTAGGTCCACCCCCCGTGCTAGGAGATAGTAATAAGGCTACCTAGACCAAATCTACTAACCCTAGACACTAGTACATACAATCTATTGGTTACGTTGCTTCCAGATTTTGACAATTGATTGATACACAAACTTAGGGTTAACTGTTATTCTAGGTGGAGTGTCATCACAACGATGCAATGGTTACCCTGGTGTTTCTTCCTAGGTCCCGGCCCCCAATCCTTGGGTTACCCTGGAAACCTCTTATGAAACCCGGCCCCTAATGCATGCAGTTGCGGAATCGAATGTCCCTTAAGGAAATGAGACATCGATTTTTCCATTCCAGGCCTTCTCGACTTATACTCATAACTGTAGTAGCTTATGAGTCATAAACGAGGCATAAGCATCTTATTACATATTTTAAATCTATCTACTGTGTTCTTTAGTTTTCACTGTCTTACTTAACTAATTGTAAGTTACCCTGACACCACTTTGTGTGTCGGCCCTTACAACTAGCCACTCCCCTAAGCATAACGAGGTTACTAAATTCTCATGACTAAGGTTTACAATATGCACAATTACAACTGAAAATAATAAACAAATCATAACAATATCATACACTTCTTTAAATTCTTGCACGTACCCAAGTCAATAGAAATATTTTGAAAACAACACCACCCTTTTTAACCCAGTTGATCTGGAAGACTTCATTTATTTTTATTTTTATTTTTTTCCCGTTTTGCCCATTTAAATACACGACTGAAAACATATCATCAAATTCTACATCTAAAATTTGGATTTACTAAATCCATGTATCAATCAGATTGAAAATAATAATATTTGCAAATTACAAGAAATTAACTACTTACTTAAATCTATCTTGTTAATTTTCACAATTTTACTATTTTCAATTCACTATAATTTTCTCAACCTTTTATTTAGTATTTTTCTAAAAACATCATTATTTTAAAAGAAATATTATATATAAATATATATATAATTTAAATTTCTTTTATTTCCTTATAATTTTACAAAATACAATTATATAATTATATATCTATATACACATATATATATATATATATATATAATTATAATTTCGAATTACATTATATACAAATTGAACTTTTTAAATAAAATCAAAAAGTGAACAGAAAAATCGCTGCTCTCCAAATCACATTGTTTTGTTCTAATGTTAATAAAGTTTTGTCGTAGGTGCGTTAAGAAACCCCAGCCGCCTTTAAGCGATCGAGGTCATACCTTAGAGTCGCTGCCGCCAGCCTCACTGTGATCGCGCCGCTGTTCTCGTGGATTGTAAAGCCAGCGGAGGGCTGCGAACAACGGTGGGTGAGGGAGGCCTTGGCCCTCCCCCAACCCATTCAAATTCTTTTTTTTTAATGAAAAATCGCTACAAAAAATGTAAATCGCTTACTGATTTTAACTGCCTTAACATCGCACTAATGATCTTAAATTCTACTGGCAAAATTTATTCGTAATGCGATTTTCATTATAATTTCATAAAAATTTTCATGTATTTTAACAATACATTTATTTTATTTTTTTTAAAAAACACAAATAAAATATCGTAACATAATTAAAGAAAATTAATAGAGTGGAAGAAAATATATATATATATATATATTTTTTCTTTTCTTTCTTTCCGAATAAATTTTAATTTCCTATCACTATACAAAATAACAATAACTTCTAGCAAAATGAATCTTTTCAACAAGATCCTCCAATTTCTTTCTCAAACAACCAAGAAAAATTATTTTGTCAGAGTAATCTGTGACATAACCATATTTTATTTCTAGATTTTTCCTTAATCTTGATTCTGACATTTTGAATAAAATTACCAAGATTTTATAAAAGAATAGAGAATTAAAACAAGAAGAATACCTAATGTCCAAAGTGGTTTCAGAAGATTTAGCCGCTATAGATCTTGCCTCCTGTATTTCCGATTCTTCCAAAGAAAACCAATCCCAAGAAAATAACCACATCCAACCACCAATATATTTTAAAGGATTTCTAAAAAGAGATAACAACCCCAACAGAGAGGAATACCAATTCTTAAGAAATTTTGGATTTTTATACACAGAGAAGAAAAAAGATAATTTTGCCAGTGCCCAGAAAAATTTTCCCCGAGGCAATAGAATAACCCCGTACAATTTCCCGAGATCCACAATAACCTCTTTCAGAACCACAAATTTCCAGTCCTTACCATTATGTGAGAATTTATGTTCGTCGGTAGTTGAGAAATATCTTTCCTTAATTTCTAAGCAAGTTTCTGCTATTCAATATTTTTACGCAAATTTTCAACATTAATCTATTTAATTTTAAATTTAAACATTATTTTTCAAACACGCCAACTTAATTAATTTTATTAAATTTAAAATTTAAAACACTTCATGCATATTCTAATTTAATTTATTTAAATATAATATAATCTATGCACTTAATAATTTAATCTAATTAATTAATTTATTTAATTAAATAATTAAATCCTTTTAAATATTAACTATTTAACTAATTAAACTAACTAATGTATTAAATAATTAAGTAAATAAATTTCAATTATATTTAAATATTAATTTTAATAACAATAAATAAAACACAATAATCAACATTAAACATAAGCAAATTTACCTTTTTCAAAAACGGTTTAACCAACAGAAACACATAACAACCTACGACTCAAAACTGAAAACTGAAATTGTACTAAGACTAGGGTTAAAGACCGGACTAGGATTAACCTAACTACTATCTCCCTTTCAACAAATCCGTTGAGTCTTGACACGCTCAGACCTGATTACACAGGTGGAGTCGGTGTCATGTACCTACAAATCCTGCAACCAAGCAAACGATGTACATACATGTATATATATATAAAGCAGTAAACAGGCACACCGTGCGGAGAAAGTCACAGATATCGCAGGGCACTCGCAAGCGAGTGATGCCATTCTGTTCTCCACACCAATACACTCACAGAAAAACTGACTCAATACATGTTGTTAGTCCATCTTAAATATATGCATATCCATAAACAACTGAAAATAACCATCTACACTAAATCACATCAAGTCTGAAAACAATAAACATCACATAGAGTATCATCATGTCATACAATAATCCATCATCGCTCAAAATCAGCGATCCAAGTATCCAACAAAACAACATAGTCTAACAGTATGAAAAAGTATCAACAGAAAGCATAGCATAAACAGAGGGGTACTACAAAACCTCTGGCAGCAGGATAGATTTGGATACAACCATCTACTATGGGTTGCCAATGTTCAGATATCCAATGATGTAAATCACATAAACTGGGCCAAAAACCCCTAAACCTTCCTATCACTCCTAAATTCAAAAAAACTTAAACATTATGAAAAACTTCCTTTTCTATCTCTTCCAGTAGAGAAATCATGGGTTTCTATGACTTTACCTCTACAAAAACCACCCCTGTTGCTTGATGCTGAGTCACACCGTGCGCCTTTGCCCTTGCATTGGTTTTCCCTATTACTTGGTGCTTAGGCATATGCATCCTGGATGCTTTCCCAACCTCACCCCACCGTTTCCATGCCTCCTCCCTGGAAGACACCTCCACTCCGCAACTCCCTCCTCCATCTCTTTCTCCTGGGCAATGTCTTTCAGACTGGGTTGGGCCCCTAGCAGCATTCCTGTGGCTCTCAGTGAATAGAGCCATTGCAGCCCTAGCGCGCAGCTTAGATGACTTCATCCCTCTATTGGTCATTACCTTCCCATATATATATATATAATTATACACATTCATTTACAAATTCAATAAGTTTTGTGTTCATTTACAGTATGTTGTTGTCTACTCTCCATAGTGTGAGGTAATGACAAACATCATTCTCCTTTCAATATGCAAACAATGGTACTCTTGATTCTTATTATGTCATCAAAATGTAGGTGTGTTTTATAACGTGCAATTAAATTATATATATATATATATATATATATATATATATATATATATGTATATGTATGTATGTATGTATACACATGCATATATATGTATATATGTATATATATATATGTATGTATGTATGTATATATATGTGTATGTATATATGTATATGTATGTATGTATGTATGTATGTATGTATCAATTAGTGCACAAAGCCTTTAACACCATTTTAAACCGTGACAAAGTTTCAGAGGAGATTAAAGGTGATGCTAAAAGCAACAAGCTGAAGAATAGACTTACACTATAATATGCACACAGGAAAAAGTCAATACAAGCAAGAGAATTTGTTTTAAGAGATATAACCAGGTAAAAAATAATGATTCAAAAATGGACTGCTCAAATGGATAAAAACTAATCCTTCTATTTAATAGATACATTGTTTGGGTGGAGAATATTGCAGATGCTAAATTCATATAACAATTTGTTGCAGGAAGAATTGATCTGGAGATATAAGCTATTCTCATCATTTAAAACAAATGCAAAGATCAAGTGGCAAGCATTGGTAAAAAAAATGACGCCATCCTAAAAGAAATATATTTGAACCATCAAATTTACAGTAAAAAAAATGAAGATTTTCAAAAGAAGGAATCCATAATGGTTTAGATTCAGGAAAACAAAATTAACAAACAATTGTTGATGTAGGAGCATCTAGTGGTGTGAGGGAAATCTTGCATCACCCAAAACATGCTTTCCATTTATGTTGCTTTTGTTTTCTCTTTGTAGATGTTTTTGCGTTTCTAGATACCCTTTTCGTCGAATAAGAGTTTCCAACGTTCAGAACTGCTTTTTTGCTTTTTTTGCTCAACTGATATTTTTAGCAGGTGGGAATTCAAAAATTTATGGGAAGGTTCTTGAGGGAAAAATAAACAATTTGGCAAAAGAATCAAGTCAAGATCATTCACAGTTTGAAAGTTATTAAAGTTCCGGTTTCTGCTTTTTGCCTTGAAAAACCTTTAGAGTCCAGTTTGAGGCACTAAACGGTCCCGTATGGGCCCATAAATCGTTGAAACTAGTGGAGCGGGTTCTTAGCGCGTTCTTTACTCCGAGACCTTTCCGACAATGCAAACAGTTCGAAAAACAGAGTCCCGAATCAAAAGTTATGGCTTCCAGAAGTTGGCCAATTTTTGGAAAATTGCCAATTTTTGAATTAGGACTTAGTTTTTGAATTTCAAATTGTACTTTTGGTGCCAAACCGCCAAAATCTTATCTTGAATGTTATTTTTGGCTCCAAACTGGAAAGAGGCTATTTATGGGCTGATTTCTGATTTTTGGGTAACTTTTTGGGAAAAAAAAGAATTCACATGTTGCAAAAGGGGATCTGGGTAATTTTTTGTAATTCTGTAATTTTCTAAACTTCTGTAATTTGCATGTATCACAGAGCTCAATGATTTGGAATTCTTTGCATGTAAGAGTTCCATATTTTAATAGAAAATATTATTCTCTATTTTGTGAGTGTATTTCTATGTCTCGGGTTTGCTCCCTCATCAGGTGGTATCAAAGCAAGTTTTTTTAAGCGTGTGGACAAATCACTGATCGTGAGGTAGTTCACACTAGGACCATAGTTGTGGGTTCGAGGTATTCAATATTCCTGCAAGAGTGATGCCTGGTAGGCGTGGTGGTGCCAGAGGTGGCTGAGGTGGTAGAAACGTTGGTGGAAGAGATCCATTGGCGGCCAAGGGTTTTAGAGCCCTTTAGAGACAAATTGATGCATTGCAGGAACAAATGAGAAGAGGGTTAAACCCGGGAAGGGGAGAAGAAAGCTAGGATGAAGAAGAGGTGGAAGATTCAGATGTAGAAGAGGAAGAATAAGCGATTGATCGAGATCAGATGCGGCTGATAAGGGCCATTTCAAAGATAAAAAAAAGACCCACAATAGAAGTCCCCAATTATTTCAGAAGTCTGAACCAGGAAGAGTTGATCGACTGGATCAACGAGCTAGAAGAGTATTTGGAGTATGAAGAAGTAGAGGACCTAGATCGGGTTAAGTTTGCAAAAATGAAATTGAAGGGCCATGCTAATATTTGGTGAAAAGAGGTCTAGTTGGAGAGGAATCGAAGAGGAAAAGGAAAGATCAGCAGTTGGGATCGCATGGTGGAGAAACTGAAGAAGCAGTTCATACCAGTGGACTATGAGTTAGATCTGCTGAAGAAATTGCAAGGGTTGAAGCAAGGAAGTAGATTTGTGAAAGAATACATAGAATATTTTCACAAGATGATCATCAGAACAGGCCATGCAGAGGCCAACAAGGAGAAGGTAGCCCGTTACCTTAATGGGTTACGACCGAGCATTCAAGAGGACCTAAGCCTGGTTAGAATGACCACCATTGAGGATGTGTACCAGTTTTCTCTGAAAGTTGAGGAGAAACTGAACAAAAGATTTGATAGCAAGCAAAAGGACGAGGAGGTCAAAGTGGAAGAGGTAGTGGAAGATCTTTTGGAAGCCGAAATGAGGATGAAAGGAAAAATGAAGATGTGGGTACCAGTCGAGGCCAGAAGAATGATAACTTCTACTATCCTCGTGATCAAAACAATGGTGATAAAGAGGTAGAGGATGAGGAAGATCTGGGCCAGGACCCAAAAGAGGTGGTTTCAAAGGAACTTGTTTCCATTATGGTGAAGAAGGGCATTGAGCCTATGAATGTCCACAACACCAAGGAAGGACAGATAGAAGGCCAGAAGGTCATAGAAGGGTTGCACATGCAGATGAGGAGGCTCAATCTGAGCATTCAGATGATGCTGAAAGGGGAGAAGCCCTAGTGGTTAGAAGAGCCCTGGTGACTAAAGAGAAGGAGCTAGAACAGAGGAAGAATCTGTTCTGCACAAGGTGCAAGTGTGAATACAAATGCTGTGATGTCATTATTGATAGTGGGAGCACCGATAATTTGGTGTCAAAAGAGATGGTCATGAAGTTGAAGCTGAAAAGGGAAAGGCATCCACACCCATATTGGATTGCCTGGCTGTAAAAGGACCACAAAGTTCTGGTCAATGAGCAGTGCCTGGTGAAGTTCAAGATCAGAAGCTATCATGATGAGGTACTTTGTGATATCATCCCCATGGATGCATGTCACATGTTGTTGGGGAGGCCGTGGCAGTTCGATAGACGAGCTATACATGATGGCCATGCAAACACTTATTCCCTGATGAAGGATGAATTCCATCATAAGTTGAAACCCCTGAAGAAGGACGAAGAAAAGGTATGTAGTATTGCTAGAATTTGTTTTGTTGATGGAATGAAATTTTTAGAAGACATGAAGCATGAGCATATGTGTTATGCATTGATTCCTAGAATGGATAAGGAAGATACTGAGAATGTGCTAGTAGAAGTTTCTGGGTTATTGAATGAGTTTCACGAGATTATTTCTGATAACGTACCTGAGGGTTTACCACCAATGAGGAAGATCAGTCATCAGATTGGCTTGATCCATGGAGCCAGTTTGCCAAATAAGGCAACTCATAGAATGACTCCTGCAAAAAATGAGGAGTTGAAAAGACAAGTTCAAGAGTTGTTGAGAAAGGGTTTGATTCGAGAGAGTTTTAGCCCATGTGCAGTACTTGCAGTACTAGCAGCGAAGAAGGATGGGGAGTGGAGGATGTGTATAGACTCCCGAGCCATCAATAAGATAACTATCAAGTACAGATTTCCCTTGCCAAGGATGGATGACCTGATGGACTGTTTGAGTGCAGCACAGTGCTTCACAAAGATTAATTTGAAGAGCGGATATCACCAGATCTGGATTTGTGAGGGAGATGAATGGAAGACCGCCTTCAAGACCAAAGGGGGCCTGTACGAGTGGTTAGTCATGCCTTTTGGGCTAACCAATGCACCAAGCACATTCATGCGGCTCATGAACGAGGTATTGAAAGAGTTTTTGGGAAGTTTTGTTATTGTATATCTAGATGATATTTTGATTTTTAGTAAGACTTTGGATGAGTATTTAATGCATATTCATAGAGCTTTTGAGAAGTTGAGAGAAGAAAAATTGTTGATTAATTTGAAGAAGTGTAGTTTTTTGAAGGAGTTACTATACTTGGGGTTTGTTGTCTCAGCAAAAGGTCTCAAGATGGATCCAGAGAAGGTGAAGGCTATTCTAAAATGGCCTACCCCAAGAACTGCTACTGAGGTGAGATCTTTCTATGGTTTGGCCAGTTTTTACAGAAAGCTCATTAGAAATTTTAGTAGTATTTGTGCACCCCTAACAAAAACAATGAGAGGGGATAGAAAAGAGTTCAAGTGGAGCACTAGAGCAACAAAGAGTTTTGATCTGTTGAAGAAGAAGGTGACAAAGCAACCAATTTTGGCCTTGCCAGATTTCAATAAGGTGTTTCAGGTGGATTGTGATGCTAGTGGTTGCACCATTGGAGCAGTGTTGAGCCAAGAAGGTAAGCCCATTGCCTATTTCAGTGAAAAGTTAAATGATGCAAACAGAAAGTATTATGTATATGATTAGGAATTTTATGCAATAGTTCAAGCATTAAAGAAATGGAGACATTATCTATTGCCCAAGGAGTTTGTTTTTTTTACTAATCATCAAGCATTATAGTACCTGAGTAGTCAAGGAAAATTAAACCAGAGACATATGAAATGGGTAGAATTTTTGCAGAGTTATACCTTTGTTTTAAAGCATAGGAGTGGCAAGTCGAATAGGGTTGCAGATGTCTTAAGCAGGAGGCAAACATTGTTGATAGAGATGCAGATTGAAGTGGTTGGGTTCAATGAACTCAAGATGTTGTATCCTAAAGATCCTAATTTTGCAGAGGCTTGGAAAGCTTGCAAGGAGCTTGTTACAGTTGACAAGACAAAGTGGCTGGATTTCATAATCCAGGATGGCATGTTGTTTAAGGGAAGCCAATTGTGTATTCTGAGGAGTTCTATGAGGGAGACTCAAAGGAGAAGATAGTGGAGGAATGGTAGGACATTTTGGTCGATAAGACCATTGCCATTATCGCGAGCATTATTATTGGCCTCAAGCATCACAAGATGTGAAGAAGTTTGTGCAAAGTTGCAGGGTATGTCAAATGGCTAAAGGAGTGAGCTAGAATAATGGGTTGTATCAGCCCTTACCTATACCAAAGAGGCCTTGGGAAGATATAAGTATGGATTTTGTTCTTGGTTTTCCAAGGACACAAAGAGGGAATGATTCAGTATTTGTGGTAGTTGATAGGTTTTGAAAGATGGCACATTTTATCCCATACCAGAAGACCCATGATGTAGTCCACATTGCTGACTTGTTCTTTAGAGAGGTGGTGAGGCTACATGGTCAGCCAAAGAGTATAGTCTCAGATTGTGACATGAAATTTGTTGGATACTTTTGGAGGACCTTGTGGAAAAATTTGAAGACAGAGTTGAAGTTCAATTCTGCACACCATCCACAAACTGATGGGCAGACCGAGGTTGTGAACAGGAGTTTGGGAAACCTTCTAAGATGCTTGGTAGGAAATAAACCCAAGGGATGGGACTTGATCTTACTCCAGGCAAAATTTGCTTACAAAAATTCTGTTAACAGAAGCACTGGTAGATCACCATTCCAGATTGTGTATGGAGGTAGTCCCAGGACCACTCCAAAATTGAGGAAGATGGACCAAGAGAAGAAGACAAGTGCCGAAGCCGAAGAATTTACAGAGCACATCAAGAATATGCATGAGAAGGTAAGAGAACATATTGACAAGATGAATATGCAATATAAAACTAAGGCAGATCAAAAGAGGAGGTATAAGGAGTTTCAAATTGGTGATGAAGTGATGGTCCACTTGAGGAAAGAAAGGTTTCCAGTGGGAACCTATAACAAACTGAAGATGAAGAAGTTTGGTCCCTATAAAATTGTGAAGAGGCATGAATTAGGGAATGCATATGAGGTAGAGTTGTTAGATGGATTCAACATTTCCCCTGTCTTCAATATTTCAGATTTGACAGAGTATCATGAAGGTGGTGCAGAGGAAGTACCAACAATGGAATAGTGTGGTATTCCAACACCTACTTCAGAGAAGGAGGAGATAGAAGAAATCTTGGATAGCCGTGTGGGAAGGAGTACCAGAAACAAGTAGTATGAAGAATGTCTAGTGAAATGGAAAGGAAGGCTTGTGGAAGATTCTTCTTGGTTGTCTAAGGCAGAGGTTGATCGTTTGGGTTTTCCTCAACCATCTAAGACGTGACGGGGTCACTTCTCAAATTACCCTGGGTGTCTGATGCAGGAGCATCCAATGGTGTGAGGGAAATCTTGCATCACCCAAAAATATGTTTTCCATTTATATTGCTTTTGTTTGCTTTTTGTAGATGTTTTTGCATTTCTGGATACCCTTTTCATTGAATAAGAGTTTCCAACTTTCATAACTGCTTTTCTGCATTTTCTGCTCAACTACTATTTTTAGCAGGTGGGAATTTTAAGGCGTGGGAAGACAAAAATTTATGGGAAGGTTCTTGAGGGAAAAATAAGCACTTTGGCAAAAGAATCAGGTCAAGATCATTCACGGTTTGAAAGTTATTAAAGTTCCAGTTTCTGCTTTTTACCTTGAAAAACCTTTAGAGTCCAGTTTGAGGCACTAAATGGTCCCGTACAGGCCCATAAATCATCAAAACCAGAAAAGTTGGATCTTAGTGCGTTCTTCACTATGAGACCTTTTCCGACGGTGCAAACTGTTCAAAAAACGGAGTCTCGAATCAAAAGTTATGGCTTCCGGAAGTTGGCCAATTTTTGGAAAATTGCCAATTTTTCGAATTAGGACTTAGTTTTTGAATTTCAAATTGTACTTTTGGCGCCAAACCACCAAAATCTTATCTTGAATTTTATTTTTGGCTCTAAACTGGAAAGAGGCTATTTATGGGCTGATTTCTGATTTTTGGGTAACTTTTTGGGAAAAAAATAGAATTTGCATGTTGCAAAAGGGGATCTGGGTAATTTTCTGTAATTCTATAATTTTCTGAACTTCTGTAATTTGCATGCATCACAGAGCTCAATGATTTGGAATTCTCTGCATGTAAGAGTTCCATAATTTAATAGAAAATATTATTCTCTATTTTGTGAGTGTATTTTTGTGTCTCGGGTTTGCTCCCTCGTCAATTGTTTCCAGAGAATTATTTTTAAGCCTTCATTTTCAAGTTTTAAAAATGAGAAATAAGCAAAGATTAATAAACTTAGTAAGCTATTGTTCAATTTCAATTTTGAACTGAGCATGTAAATGCCTTTGTCTTTTTTTTCCAATTTTAACTAATTGTTCTTCATTCAATTTAATTTTTATTTCCTTTTTATATATATCTTTTGAACAATTATCCTCATAAAAATAATAGTATTTTTATTCATCATTAAATATAATTTAGAATGATATTTTTTATAAAACACATTAATTTATTTATTTAGTAACAAGCTATTTACTTTCCATTTTTCAGTTGTCTTATCTTCATTCAAACTTAAGTTCAAATTTTAATATATTTATCTACTTTAACATCTTCTCACTTTTAAATATCTTAAATTCAATCATTAGACAATAATTAGCTTTCCTTATTTTGATTAGTTAACTCTAGTGACCATAATACTTATCTTTTTCTATTTTCATCTAAAGTAACTTCAGTTTTAAAGCATATCTTCATAATTTATTTAGAATTTAAAATAATTATCCATCTTTTCCCAACTTTTGCAATGCAAAAGATTATCTCTTTTATTAATTTAATCTTAAATTACTTTTTCATATTATCAATTAAAATCTTATGAAATTATTATTTATCTTTATTTATTTCTTTATCATTAAGCTTTTAATCTCAAAATTTTAATTTAATAATCAATATCATTATATAGCACCTCTTCAAAACATGTTATATAGAAACATTGGTTTCAGTTACCATACAAATCAATTTTAACTTAATTAAACTGATTACACAAGGTTAATCAAAATATTATTAATTACCGTTTAAAACCACACTATTTTTACAACTTAATTTTAATTATTTAATAATAAACTTTATGCTTTATATTTCATAATTTAATTTATTCTAAATGTAATGCCCCGTTTTGTAACCTAAGGAATGTAGCAATTGTCTACGAAAGTGAAATAATTTTTTTTTTAAAGTGTTAATATTAACTTTATTAGTTGCATACATTCTCTAAGTTACACGACGTCACACTACTTGAGATTCCATAAACGACTTTAGTATTTAGCATAGCATATATTTAATTAGCATAAACTTAAAAATAAACATTACATAACATTTGAATTCCATTCATGATAGTATAAAGTACAAATAAGATTCTTACATTGCATTTGAAATAACATTACAATACTCATTCTTCAAATGAGGTAGATCAAATAATAGTTTACAATTACATTTTACAAATGTTCACCTCATAACAATTGAGGAATGTTTCAAATACAAGATTTCCAATGATGCAATATAGGAAGTACACATATATCCAAATACGAGCTCTCCATCCATGAAGCTCTCGTTGCCATGATCATAAACTGGGGACCCAACGGAGTAAGGTGCACGTTCCACCCAACCATGTGGTACTGGTAGGTCCACCCCTCGTGCTAGGAGATAGTAATAAGGTTACCTAGACATAACCTATTCACCCTAGACACAAGTACATAATTAACCGATGGTTACATTGCTTCCAGATTTAGGATAATCAAACATACTAAGCTCACAAGGTAAACTATTATTTTAGGTGGAGTGTCATCACAATGTTGCAAAGGTTACCCTGGTGTTTCTTCCTAGGTTCCGCCCCCCTACATGGGTTACCCTGGTAACGTCTTACAAAACCCAGCCCCATATGCAAACTATTGTGGAATTGAATATCTTTTAAAGTAACAAGATATCGATTTTCCATTCCAGGCCTTCTCAACTTAATCTCAAGACTGAACTAGCTCTTGAGTCTTTAAGTGAGGCATATTAATCTAATTAAATATTTCAAACTAACTAATATTTTGTTTTAGTTTTGACTAATTTACTAACTCTTTGAAAGTTACCTTGGCACCACTTTGTGTGTCGTCCCTCACACAGAGCCACTCCACTAAAGATAACATAAGGAATCTAAGTTTCCTGACTAAGGTAAACAAGGTGTACAAGAATTTCAACATATAATTCTAAACATTTCATAACAAACATCAAGTCCATGTTCTTAAAATCAGGTGTCTAAACATCATGCAAAAACCATGTACACAACCTTAGTCAACACAAGAATTCTATTTAAACAATATCAACTCCCACGTTATACAACTTGTCTCAAAGACTTGTACATCTAAAACATTCCCAATTTTCCCAATAACATAAACACAATTTAAAGCAAATTGAAATAATAGGAATCTACATTAGGATTTACTAAATCCATCACATCCATTTCTTAAAGCACAAAAGAATCAAATAATATGATTATAGTTCTTCACTCAATAATAAAAGAAGTTGTATCATTTAATCTAATTTTCTTTTTACTTTCACAATTTCATGTAATGAAATAATCATCAATTTATCAAATATAAATATTTCATTTGAATAAAATCAAATTTTAAACCATAGTCATATTATTTTCCCCAAACTAAAATAATTATTTAAAAAAATTTAATTAAATAATTATTTTATTTTATTAATTATATTAATTAATTTAATTATATCAAATTTTTCATTTAAAATGATGTCATTATTTTATAAATATAATTGTATATATAATATATATTATAATATTATATAATATATATAATATATTATAAATATATTATATATATAAAATATATATTAAATAATATATTATATAAAATAGATTAATAAATAAAATAAATGGTGCACCCAATGCGATAAAAGGAGCGATGCGTAGCGATTGGGCTGCGTGGGAAAACCCCTGTGAGGGGTTGGAACATCTGAAGCCCCCTTCAAGGGCCTTGATCGTGACACTCCACGGCTAACGTGCCTTAAAGGGAGTGGTACATTGGTAACTTGACCTCCCACAAATTCAATCCCATTATTTAATTTCTTTTTTTTAAAACAAAAACCAACAAGGCGATAACTATGACGGATATAATCCGTATTTTTCTTAAAAGGAAACTAAGTATTTCAATCTCGCTTGTATGGTGATTTCCAGAAGTACATGCATTTTTAATAAAATTTTCACAATCTAATTTATATATGAAAGTACATATGTATAATATATATATATATATATACAACTTCAACAGGGTTTTCTTATGGGAAAATTTAGAAAATTTTATAGGGTTTGTAATGGGGAAATTGAGAAATTTCTACAGTACGCACAAAATTTTTCCCCAACAAGAGGTTTTAGTTTCATTTCTCAAATAAATGATTTCCCTTCACAAATTTTACTCAAACTTATTTCCTACAGGAAGCTTTTATCAAAGAAATAATAAATCCTCTACAGACTAATTTGCCGAGAAGAATACATAAGTCACAAAACACAATAGTTTACTCTGCAAACTTCTAAATTCACAATTTAACAAATTTACACAAAGTTTACTCTTAAATAGGCAATCTTTCAAAATGAGACAAATTAATTTAAATAGAAAAATACCTATTTCTCTGTAGCTTGTAAAACTTGGCTGGTGAAGAGTAGCTTTGCCTGTAGCTTCCAAAGCCTTTCCCAAACACAAAATCCCAAAATATGCCAAAAATTCAACCAGAGATCTTCCAGAAATATACAACAATTCACAAAGGAAATCACAAATTCTTCCCAAAAAAACAATTTTTAACAGAACCCTATTCTTTCATTTCCCGTGAAGAAGTAATCTTCTAGTTTCCCCAAATCCCAGATAACATCCGAGAAAATCCTCAACAAGAAGCAATTAATTCCACTGCCACACATGTCGAGAAGAAAATATCTTCTAACTACCTCCCGGATAAATCTTTTCTTTTTTTCCTCATTTTCAAATTTCAAAAAAAAAATTCCCCTTTTTTTCCTCATTTAATTTATTTATCAAACAATTAAAATACCATGTTACCCACAACAATTAATTTTAAATTTAAATCTATTCACACAATTAAAGCAATTTTAATTCAATTAATTAATTTATTTAATTAAATGAATTTAATCTCATTGATTAAATTACTTAACCAAACAAACTATTTAATTAATTAAATAAAATGTAAAACTTATTTTTTTTAACATTTAAAATTAATTTAAATAAACAATAAATTAAAGAATAACAAACTATCATTAAATTGACAAAATTTTTCTTTCAAAATAATTAATCCAATCAGACACAAACAAGACCACCAAAGACTCCAAACTAAAACTGACGATATACTGTGACTGGGTTTAAGACTAGACTAGGATAAACCTTGTTACTACCTCCCAATCAACATTTCCGTTGAGTCTTGACACGCTCAGACCTGAGTAACCAGGTGGAGTGATTGTCATGTACACGCAATCAGCAATCAAACCAAATAACATGCATATATATACCATCCATTATACAAGCACACGTCTTGAGGAAGAAAAATCCACGAAATCACAGGGCACTCGCAAGCGAGTGATACAACTCCGTTCTCCACACCAATACACGTCACATCAAACTGATAAATTAAGTAACAGTTAATCTACCATAAACATATGTATAGCAATAACATCTGAAGGAAATATCTACGCTATTACAAAGCATATCAGAAATTAATTATCACCACACAATGTTTATCATATCACAAAACAAATCCACTGTTGCTCAAAAGTCAGCGATCGAAATATACAAAACAAGGTACCAAAGTCTAGCAGGTGTGAAAATATGCAAACAATAATCATAAGCAAAATGGAGGGTACTACATCCTCATTAGGATCGGGCTTGCTCCACGAAATCCTGCCCGAATAAATAGGATAAAAGTTCCCTCATCGCGTGTGCGCATCCTCCCCAAATGCTTGAAGCCTCGCGGGCTAGGATCCCGTGGAGCGTCCTGATCAATGTCGACCCACGAGATCGGCGTCCTATTTGTTGAATATTACGGGCTCCAAAGAGAATTTGCCGGAGTCGCATCTACATGTGTATTCGATGAAATTACATGAGAAATGTCGTGATGATATGGTCTAAGAACTGATACATGGAAAACATCATGAATACGTGACAAACTAGGTGGTAAGGCGAGTCGATACGCCACATGACCAATCCTCTCTAGGATCTCAAATGAACCAATGAAACAAGGCGCAAGCTTAGAGCATTTTCCATAACTGATTGGACTCTTTCACAATCGCACTCAAAGAAACACTCTATCACCAACTGCAAATTGTCGGTCTATTCTATGTGCATCGGCATACTTCTTTTGTCTATCCTGTGCTACTATCAAATGTTCTCTAATACGGTCAACCTATTGCTCCTTGTCCCGAAGCATCTTAGGACCAAGTAATACTCTATCCTCTAGTTGATCCCAACTCAATGGAGTTCGACAAGGACATCTGTATAATGCCTGAAATGGTGGCATACCTATGGAACTTCGATATCGCGTTATTATATAAAAGAAATTCATCATCTGAGATAATCTCCGCGTATTTGTTGGTCCATTCACGTACATTCTAAGCATATCCTCTAATATTTGATTAACTCTCTACTGTTTGTCCATGGTTTAGCAGGATGATCTGGCGGAACTAAAGTTCAAGCGTATCTGAGAGCATGTTATGTCTGATCCAAAATTTGATGTAAATACAAAGATCTCTATCAAAATAATCCTATGAGGAATCCCATGCAATCTAACAATATCCTCCATGAATATCCTAGCTACGGATGAAGCATTATAAGATGATCGTACTGGTGAAAAATGAGCTACCTTAGTCAATCGGTCAACAGTTACCATAATGGCATCATGTTGACGTGATGATGTAGGTAATCCAACAATAAAGTCAATAGATATAATATCCCATTTCCATTCAGGAATGAGATGTGGCTGTAATAATCCAGCAGGATGTTTGATGCTTTCGGCTTTTATTTCGGCGCATCAAGACATCGATACATAGTCGATAATATCCGCGTTTAATACTAGGCCATAAATGTCTGGTGCGAAGATCATGCATTTTTCTTAACTTGCGAGGTTGAGAGTGAGTATGGGCTCGTGTGCTTTAGTCGTAATTAGTAATGAGACCACTCAGATGTGGTGCATGATGATCTAAATGTCATAATATACCATCACGGTTAGGACATACCCTGCGTCGACCTTCTAAAGGTCTACGGATTCAATCTCGGGCTTCTTCTGATACAATCTATCGGTAGGAAGTGATTCTAAAATTGACCCCTCAAAATCTACTTCAAAGAGTAGTAGCCCGAGAGATCTCATGTTGACGACGACTAAGAGCATCAGCCACTACGTTCTCTTTTCCTTGAACATATTTCACTTCAAAATTGTATTCACACAAGAACTCCATCCACCGTCTTTGTCTAGCATTCAAGTTAGGTTGCGTAAAAATGTATTGTAGACTACGGTGATCAGTGTGAAGTTCGAAACGGTGACCCAATAAGAAATTCCTCCATCGAACTAATGCATGCACTACTGCAGCAAGCTCTAAATCATGAGTGGGATAGTTTAATTCGTGATCCTTGAGTTTGCAAGACTCATAATCAATCACTCACCCATCTTGCATCAAAATTGCTCCCAAACCCTCTAAGGATGCATCTGTGCAAACTACGAAATCCTTAGTAGGATCAGGAACAATCAATATAGGCGCATTAGTCAACTTTTCTTTAAGTGTCTGAAAAGCCAATTGACACTGCTCTATCCAAACAAACTTCTTCCCTTTTCTCTAAAGAGAAGTAATAGGGTGACCGATTCTAGAAAATCCCTCTACAAATCACCTATAGTAACCAGCAAGAACCCATAAAACTACGAACTTCACCTACATTAGTAGATGCAGTGAATCTGATAGCGGAATGTTTTGAAGGATCCACAACAATACCTTTCGGAAATTGCATGGCCAGGAGTGTTTTAGCTCGGTTTGAAATAAATCCGCACTTCTTCAAGTTCATACAAGCGATTTTCGTTAAACATTGCAATGCGCCTTAAGTTCTCTTCATGCTCCTTCATGTTTCTCGAATATATCAGAATATCATCGAGAAATGCAAGGACAAAGTGATCAAGGTATGTACGAAAAACACCATTCATTAAACTCATAAATACTAATGGTGTGTTCGTTAACCCAAACGGTACTACTGTGAATTCGTAGTGCCCATAACAAGTTCAAAATGCAGTTTTATGAATGTCTGCTTTAGCAATTCGCAATTGATGGTAACCAGATTTCAAATCAATTTTAGAGAACACATTAGCTCCCTTGATCTGATTGAAAAGATCATCAATTCTGGGCAATGGATAACGATTCTTAATCGTAACCTTGTTCAATTGACGGTAGTCAATGCACAATCTAAGTGACCCATCCTTCTTCTTTACGAAGATGACAGATGCGCCCCATGGAGAAACACTCTGACAAATAAATCCTTTTTCTAAAAGTTCCTCTAACTAGATACAAAGCTCCTCTAACCCTTGAGTAGTCATTCTATATGGAACTCGAGATATAGGCTCAGCTCTAGGAACTAGGTCAACTCTGAAATCAATATCTCTCTTTGGTGGCATTCCAGGTATATCATCAGGAAACACATCAGTGAATTCTCTAAGAATAGGATGATCATCAAGAGATATCTCTCGAATCTCACCTTCTTCCAAATTAGTAACTGTTGTGGCAAACAGTTGACAACCCTGACGAAGACATCTCTTTAATTGAATAGAAAATATCATCCGCAAAGAGATAGGTCTTTGTATACCTATGATTTCCACTTTCACACCTAAATCATTAATGTAACTAACTGTCTTAAGTCGACAGTCAGTCACATCATGATGAGATGCTAACCAATCCATACCTAAAACTATGTCATACGATCCTAAAGGTGTAACATGTAGATCCACTAAGGTAATTAATGTACCAATCTTAAGTTCACAATTATGTACTAGGTTCTCTACCGCTATTTTCACCCCAGAGGAAAATTCTACCTGCCACTTACCGCCTTGCTTTACTGCCACAAGACCACATTGCTCAACGATGGTAGGTGAAATAAAGGAGTCAGTATCTCCAGAATAAAAAAGAATGGAAACACTAACACCATGTAACTTACGTGAAGTCTCGACCACTGTGTCTTGGTGATCAGCTTGGCGGTTATCAACCGCAGCGTAAACTGTATGAGATCGCCCTGCATCACCAAGTGTAGGCTCAGACACTGTAGGTCGTGGCCCAAAACTTGAAGAACCCATCATTGGACACTGCTTAGCAATGTGTCCCTATTGACCACATGAGTAACAACCAGTGCCTCTACCGAATCCTCTGTCGCATGAAGGTGCATTGGATTGCTGGAAACTACCTCTACTAACAATAGACTGAGCACTCTGAGTAGGCTAATCCTGTCTATTGCGCTTGTTGCGCCACCAATTGCGGTTCTTTCCTGACTGTGGGCTATTACCTTGTTGTGGTTGTGGATTATTATTCTTTTGAGGTGTACGTTGCTGCTGCTGCTGCCCACCCTTAGAGGGTGTCTCTTGGTTCCTAGAGGAACCCCCTGTCTATGCCTGTCCACCCCATGGACTAAAACCTGCTGCAGGAGCACTGCCTCTCTGTACTCTTGTGTGAACACCTAACACCATAACAAGATTCTCTTCCACTATACGAGCCTTCTCCACAACAACTTCCATAGTCTTTGGCTCAAAGAATATGACTCCACCACTAATGTAGGTGTTTAAGCCGCTCATGAAGTGCTGAACCAACATAGACTCATCATCACCAACACCTGCATACTACTTGATTTCATAAAATCTACGTTCATATTGCTCAACAGATAGAGCCAACTGACGTAAATCATGAAACTCGTCAACCCGTCATTGCCTCCAGTGTTTCGATAGGAACCATGCTCTAAACCTTTCTAGGAACATCTCCCAAGAGACTGACCCAATATCTAAGTGGAGCTTCTACTCCTCCAAGCGCCACCAAGTAGAGGTGAATCCTCTCAGATGCATGATAGCGCATCTCGCTCGGGTATTGCTACCGTATGGGTGCATAGCGAAACATCTACCCAAGTCCAATAGCCAAGTCTCTACCTCTAATCCACCTCTTGTACCATAAAAAGTAGGTGGGCGTGCCCTCAACAAATCCTGCATGTGTCCTGCAATAATAGCATCCTGATGCACTGAATCATCTACTCTCGTTGGAGATCTATCACGCTCTCTAACTACCTCCTGATCAACTTCGTATCTAGGTCCAAGTAGAGCTAGGACCTCCTCTAATAAAGGGCATAACTGTGAACCCTCTACTCCTGACTATTCAGGAATCTATTCCTCATTCCTATGATCCAACTACTCTACCTAATCACTTTGATGAGGGCTCAGAGGGGGAGTAACTGGAGGGATTAG
>VDFB02240760.1:0-22451 GCA_007258455.2 Sequoia sempervirens
CCTATTTACATATTTTGCTCTTTCAAGCATGATTAACAACATTTCAACATTGTTTTCCAAGAATGATCTCTAAATACATTCAAGTGACCAATGAGGCCTTATTGACACAAAAAATGACCTTAAAATCCTAATTCAACCTATGACTCTTCATGTTGATCAAATTCAAAGGAAACCAATAGGGTTCTCCTGCACCATGCAACCACCTTTAGAAGTTTTCCTAGTCTCTTGGAAATGTGCTTTTGATTGCTCCAACCTACATATGACATCCTCTTGCTCTTCACCTTCTCTTTTCCTCTTCCTTTGAAGCTTATGATGATGTCCTACAACTTTACCTATGAATTTAGACTATCCTTCATCAAACCTTGCTTTCTTCTACCTTTCCAACTGTCTCCTTACTCTTCCTCTGCTCATGATTGTCCTTGTACCTTTTCTAACATCAACAACCACACTGCCTTCCATCTTTGAGCCTTCCACTTGTTTGTTATCTCTGATTTCCTTAACCACTATTTTGATAGACTCATCAACCATCGTCCTTCTAATTATGGACTGTCCTTTTTCTGTTTTCAACACCACAAGGCACATGACTGCCCCAACAAGCACACCTTGACTCTCTACTTTCCTTTCCAAAGTCTTTCCCTTCCTAATCTACTTTGTCTCAATATGAGACACACTTTCATTCACTTTTTTCCTCCATATGAAGACACTCTTTCTCTCAGTTATCTGTAAGTCAATTGCACTCATTTTACCTAATGTCTTACCTTTATCAAGCTTTGTATTGGATTCCAACCCTTTATCCTTACCTCCATCAACATTCACAAACTCTTTTTTTTCCAACCATGATAACCTCACCATGCTCTTTTGGCTCTTTATTGCTTTCCATCATATATAGCTTCCCTATCAAACTGCTATGGCCTTCCTAGAAACATATGGCAACAATTCATGGGCAAGATATCACAAACAACTTGATCTTTATACTATCCAAACTGAAAATCTACAATAGCTTGTTCTTTCACCAAGATGGATTGTTGATCACTAATCCAAGACACTCTATAGGCTCCTCTAGAGGCATTCTTTTCAAATTTAACTTGTCTACCATGTCACTAGAAACCATATTATCTGTGCACCCAGAATCAACTACTACTCTACATACCTTATTCTTGCATCTACAAGTTGTCCTGAAAAAAGCTCTTCTCTAGATCAGATCTTTCTCCTTTGAGGTCTTCAACATTTTCTTTCTCATGATCAGCATCTCACCTAATTTAGGAGTTGCAACTAGAGTACTTGAACTTGAGCTTCCACATTCATCTTCTTCTTGAATAATTTGAGTTCTTTCATTTTTCTTTTTTCCTCCACTTGAAGTTGATCCAAACTCCTCTGAACACTTGAAGAAAGGATGACCATACTTACCATAATTGTAAAATCTGCCTAAAAAATCATTAGGATCTCTTCTTGGCCTGAAACTTGTCCTTCCACCTCTCCATCCTCCTCTTGATTCTGGTGCTTGTTCTTTGCTCTTTCTTGCATTCTCTTGTTCTTCATTGATATGCCTTGTACCTCTACCTCTATTCATGTTACCTCTGCCCCTTCCTTGCCTTTCTTGTCTTCTCTTGAATCTATCCTCTACCCTTAAGTATACCACTTGGAAACATTCTACCACTGTCTTAGGAGGGCTCAAACTGGTTTCATTTCTTATGTTCAATCTCAAACCACTCAAATATTTGGCTACTCTTTCAACCTCATCTTCATTATGACCTGCTCTTATGCATAACCTATAGAACTCTCCAGTATAAGACATCATATCCATCTCCCTTTGCTTCAATTCTTGCAATTTCATAAAAGCTTGAATAGTATAGTCTGCTGGTAAAAATTAAGCATTTACTTTATCCTATCTCAAAAACTTATCTTGGACTTACCTTTCTTGACCCTATCTTCTTCGATAAAATTCCACCATGTGAGGGCTGGTCCTTTCAACTTTGTCTTTTCATATTTCACCTTCTTACTATCCTCAATGTCTTCAAATTCAAAAAATTTATCTAAGGCATCAATCCATGCCAAAACCTCTTCACTATCCATCTTACCTCTATACATTGGTACTTTAACTTTCACCTTTGGAGTGTTGTCACCTTTTACTACCTTCAACATCTTGATCATCCTCTTTTCTTCAGGATCTAAGTCATCTTCATCATCAACTAGAGGTTTTCCTTCTTCCCCTTCATCTTCCTTGTCACTACATATGGTCTTCATTCACCATCCCTCTTCTCTGGTTCTTTTCCAAAACTACTATTCTTGCTATGGTGGCTTCTTGAGACTCTTTATAGAGCCTTTCCTTTTGTTCCAAATGCTCTTTCAATTCCTTGATTTCCTTTTCCATTGCACTGGCCTTTGGAGGAATATTTCCTTACAACCTTTCAACTTCTAATGACCTATCCCTATGCTCTAATACCAACTAATGCAAGGGAGGATGCTCAACGACCTATACAACACAATTCAAGATCAATCAAACAAATATTAGATTCATAAACTCCTTAAAGTACACTCTTCACCATATAGCCCTGCCCTTGGCTTGTAGGTGAGTAGACTTATATTTTGCAAATTTTCCCCAATTCACTCACAATTGAGAAGATTTTTTATTGATATGGAAACCCTTTTTGGCCAGTCAAACATGCTCCAAAACCTATATAGGTTCCTTTAGATCCAAATCTCTCAAAATTTAGTTTCTCCATGGCCCTAATAGACCAATTAGGTATGTATTTCAAAGAAAGTTCTCCTAAAACTCTTCTTCAACCCTAGAAAAATTCTCAAACCATATATACTATTAGAAAATAGACATATTCTCCAAGTTTTAAGCTTCCAAGCTCACTCTCCAATGCCAACCCAACATATCCTTGGTTTTCACCATTTGGTAGGGTTTCTTCAAACTCACTACTCCCAAACTCTTTTAGACTTAAAATTGCCATCAATACCCTATATTTTGTCTTCTTACACACAAATTACTCTCACAAAGCCTTAACTCTCACTCTTCTATCAAATTCACACTCAAACTTACATTTTTCAACCCAAAATCACCTTTTATTTAGGACAATCATGTCTTTCTCCTCTAAACTCACAATACAAAACCCATATCTACAACCTACCACCCTAAAACTATCTCTCCATTCCCATTCCCTATAGATATAGAGGAAACAACATGTGGAATGGGCTCAATGCATACTTCTATCTTCAAAACCCTTAAATAGGGTATATCGACCTATTACAATCAAAGTAGGATGAAAAGCTTCAAACATAGTTTCACAAACCCAAACCCAGTGAAAATTATAGGGAACACATCCTTCCACAATATTTACAACCTTTTAGAAATATTTGTAGAACTACAAAACTGTACAAAACACTGGTAAACTAGCGAATTTTATAATGAAAACATAGGAAATTACTTAAAATAGGGGTTTTATTTATTGGATCTTCTTACAAAATCTTCCAACCAACCTTCTCATCATTGGAGGAGACTTATTTATAAATTTACAACTCAATAAATCCCTCCAAAATTGACTAATTGACTTACAACTTCCACATGACTATTTAGTTCCCAAAAATTTTGCAATTACAACTTGACAATTTTTGTCAATTTTGTCAATTTTGTATTTTTGAACCCCCAAACCATCTAAATTCCTCTAACATGACCTAATACACTATTAAATGGTCAACTATGACCTTATTCAACATGTTCCTTGACTTGACTCACTAAACCCTTCATAAACCCTATTTACATATTTTGCTCTTTCAAGCATGATTGACAACATTTCAACATTGTTTCTTTAAGAATAATCTCTAAATATATCCAAGTTTCCAATGAGGCCTTATTGACACACAAAATGAACTTAAACTCCTAATTCAACATATGACTCTTCATGTTGATCAAATTCCAAGAAAATCAATGGGGCGCTCATATACCATATATCCAAGGTTTCTTGTCATTGTACCTTTTGCAATGAAAGTTAGAAGTGATAGAGTTTCAATTTGTGCTATGGTTGTGCAAATTGATTATGAATAATTGTTAGAATGCTCCACATTCCTCCAAATGTGAATATTTGGCCATGTATTTTTAGGACATACTCAGTGAGGTATAATACATGCTATATTGAAGTTTCAAGTGGTTTGGTGCTCTGCAAGTTTAGTTTTCAAGTGACAAAGTATTATAGTTGGTTCTGGATGCCTAACCTTTACCAAAACATATGTTTGAATACTTTCACTAGCATAATATTGTGAAGATCAATTGTATGAGTGAATGTGGACACTCTACATGTTTTATAGTATCTAAGATATGACTTGTGCATGTAGATCTTTCTTGTTTCCCATACCACATAATTGTTTCAAGTTATTTTGTGAATATATGCTTTTGTTGAGGCCAACTAAGGTATGTTGATGATTTGTGCCATAAGTTTTAGTTTGATCAAAGTCTAATAAGTTTCTGTAGATGTTTTATGAATCATTTTGACTCATTTGGAATAAACGTAAATAATGTCTCATTATTTTTTATACTACCAATGGTTTTGTAGGCTAACACATGTTTACAAGTTTCATAATTTATTTTTTATGACAAACCGAAGTTGTATTTTTTAAGTGTGAATGATCAAATATTTGAAGATATGTACGTAAGTATGTGAATATTTATTAGCTCATGAGAAAATCATGATAAGATATGTTACAAACCTAATATGTAGAATAAATGACTATTAGTGGGTTGAAGCCATAAATCAATCATATTTTAGTTTTTCCTTTTTCAATTAGGAAGTAGTAGAGTCCTTATGTTTTAGTCCTAAAAGATTTTTGTAATTATTATTTACTTGTGAGGTTGGATTAGGAAAACAACTCCTAGCAACATTTCTCACTATGGTTTTTCCCCTATGGGGTTTTCCATGTAAATATGGTGTCATTTGTTTTTTTGTGTGGATGCTTGTCTTCTTTCATGTTTTGATTAAGTAGATCAATGCTTAATTGGTATAAATTAGCTTTAACAATAATTAATTGGTATTGACATTGAACTATATTGATTCACCACCCTCTTAGTATTTCAATGTGTTCAACAAATTTAATATTTTTCTACAATATGAGATTACCTAAATAGGAAAGGTAGTGAAGGTATTCATGTGAAACACAATGGTTGACTAACCCTTTAAATATGGAACACTTGTTAACTAACATGACTTTTGTTCTAGTGAGTGGCAAGTGATCATGCAAGAGGTGTCTCATAAAGTGAGAACACTTGTCTCAACCACATGAGGTGAGACAAAACTCTGCAAGTTCTCTAAGTGAGCTTAAGTGTAGTGTGAATAGGAATCTACTAAGTAGGTAAAAGCTAACTATTTTAACAATACCTCTTTTCAAATTAGCATCCCCTAAACCTAAAAAAAACCTATTATAACTCTAAGATTACCCCTAATTCTAACTTTAACAATAGCCCTAAACTAGCAGTAATTGTAACTATAGCTATAATACTAACCATGATACTAAAACATAACCTCCTCACTAAAAATAACAATAATTTTAACTATAACTATAACCCTAATCACAACACTAAAACTTAACCTCATCCCTAAAACTAAGATTAATTGTAACTATAAGTCTAACTCTAGCCCTAACACTTTTTTTGAACCTCAACACTATCATTAATTAATCCTAACACTTTTTAATAACATCAAGAATAACACTATTTATAACTCTAACTGTACCCCAATCCCATTCATATATATAACACTAATTATATAAGTATATCTCCAACCCTAATCATAACGCTAACTCTATTTTTATCCTTTATTATAACCTTGATCCTAACTCTAATACTAACCCTAAACCTAAATATACAATGCTTTCTAACCCTAACACTAACATTAATTGTAACTCTAACTATAACTATAACCCTATCCCCAACCATAAAATACACATCTATTATAATTCTAGGATTAACCCTAACCATAACACCAATTCTATACCTAAAACTAATAATAATTACAACTATAACTATAACCCTAATCATGGCACTAAGTCTAAGTCTAACCCTTATCCTAACTTTAACCCTAACCCTAATGTTCACACTAACCCTATTTGAAGCGTAAGGCTAAACCTTACCCAAAACTTTATATAACAACACTAGTTCCCTAATTAAACCTCTATTATAACTCTAAGTGAATAATAACCATATTTGAACCCTAACCATTGTTAAATGGCTAGGTTTCTAATAGTGTTCAATTACACATGAGTAAAAGTTATGGATTAGGGTTATTTTTAGCATAACCCAACCTTAAGTGAACAATAAACCTAATTTAATTGTAATTCTAACCCTAATTAAATCTTAACCCTAACCCTAATCCAAAGTTAACACTATCCTTAATTTAACTATAACTCTAACCTTAATTAAACTCCACCCTAACCCTAACCATAATCGTAAGTCATTTTGACCCTAACTATAAATGCTAAATGAATTGTGGTCCTTATTTTACCCTAATAACCCTGATTTAACTATAGCCCTTATTTAACCATAGTTCTAAACCTAAATGAAAGAATATAACCCTGACCTTGACCTCAACCCTAATTAAAACCCAAAATTTATCCTAAAAACCTAACTAAACCCCAATCCTAACCATAACAGAAATATAATTTAATTTTAACCCTAATTAAACCATTACCCTAACCCTAAGATTAACCATAATCAACCCTATATGTTACCCTAATTGAATCGTATACTTTACCCTAACAATAACCCTAATTTAGCCCTATATGTAACCTTAATTCAATCATTATTTTAATCCTAAAACTAACCTTGATTGGACTCACATTTAAATGATATTAATACTAATACTTGAGCTATAAAATAATTTCTTCTAATGTGATCTTTGAAGTTGACTAAGATATAAATATTAAAGAACAATGAGGAGGGGTTCAATTAATGGAAGCATTGCACATTCGACAAGTATGACACTTAACCTCCTTCGAGGATTACAATAGACATTTTCAATTATTGCAAACCTACAATCTAAAGAATGCATTGAAAGAAAGGAATAGAGACCAACCTTTCATTACTCCAGAATAATACATGAGATAGTTAACAAACTTCATCAAACAAATATGATCTCACAAACTACAAGATGTGAAATTCAACCAAAAATTATAATTACAAGAGGAAATAGAATACTGAAAGAACAAATATCTCTTTTCTATGAGCAACTTAATAAAGTGGATTGAACCATCACTAAAAATACTAATATATTAATAATAATATAATTATATTAATAATTAATATAATATAATATAACAAATATTTATATAATATTATTAATAATTATTTTATACTTATAATATTTTTTTTTAATAATGTCTTAAATGTTGAATTGTGAATGCTACTATCATATGTATCTTAAAATAATTTATATAAAATACGTTGAGAGATATCTTTATCGAGATGTCTATTTAAATTTCACATAAATTATATATATATATATATCATAAGAATATGTCACAATATATTTAATATAAATTCTTTTTAAGATACATATATGCTAATTAATTATTTATTATAACTACATTATCTTTTATTTTATACACCTTAATAAATATAATTATAAATGTGAATATTCACATATATTAATACATTAAATTTACTAATAGTTTATTTATTTATTATCTTTTAATATATTAAAAAAAAACACAATAACACTTATTGGTGCCCACTCATCTAATTAATCCTTCTCTAATTCAAATGATTATTTTATTTTATTTTTATTGAAAAAATTTAAGAAGAAATTCCTCTAGATTGGGAAGCGTTTCAAGCTTTATGCGGGCCGTCCATAACAACAGAAATCTTTAATTGTAGGACACATCAAACCAAAAGAAGACTAGAATGGCATTATTAAAACTAGCGCTTGCACCTTAGCAAGGCGCAAGGGTTACGCCGATAGGAGGGTATACTATGGTAGTGTATTCGAAGGGCAGAGAGGGGGGAGAATGCGTGGGGAAAGTGCAATTTGGTTTTTTTAAGTAGAGTAGAACATGCCAAGTGGATGAACAATACAATATATTATCTTAAATGGTTGAAGTGTCGGAACATTATAGCTCAACTGGGCCAAGTACATTTGTTGGCAGTTCATGATATACAAAATGTGTGCTATGAGAAGTCAAAATACTGGTGAACAATTTTGTAGTAGAACTTTTTTTTTGGACTAAACACAGTACAATTGTTGGTGTTTGATGGTGAGGAGCTATGATATATGCCATTCGGTTTCAAGGCCTGCAAAGCAAAAGAAATGGAATGGTTAGGTGGGAACATTATTTGTTGAGATGTACAATGATTGCTCCATGTTCAATTTATTATAAAACTATTAAATATACATCTATATTTACTTTCTAAAAAAGAAATTGCTGATATAAGAATAAGCAGGAGCGACATGAGGGAGAAAGGGAAAAGAGTTGTGCACCTTGACTTTTTAGAGATAGTTGTTGTAATCGGGCTTCCTCTTCTTTTCTCATAGTTGTGTATGGGTGGTTATGCATTTTTGAGAATCTCTCAAAGGAGAACATTGGCTGAATACGAAGGTTGTTCAACGATTTCACTCTGGATATAGCTGTAAATGTAAGTCCTTGTCGTTCTATTTTTCCAATGTCGATAGTTGCTCTGGATAGCGTTAGGCCTTGGGATTTGTGTATGGTAATAGCCCATGCCATTGTGAGTGGAATTTTCCTACGACTGCCCAATGATATAGGTATTATCGGTATACTTTTGGGGTCATTTGCATTCCATGCTGGCCCACTATAATTATCGATCCTTGCCACAACATAAAGTGGAACATCTGGTGGTTTGGAACCAAGGCTGTAAACTATCTCAACAACTTCACCTAAAGCTCCATTTACAAGGCCTGCTTGTGTCCATATGTTGGTTGTCAGCATGATGCGCTGCCCTCTACAAAGTAATACCTGCTTTTCAAGCTGTTCATCAGTAGTTGCATTATCTGCTTCAGCCCTGGTGGTAGTTGCAGCACTTATTGCAATTGGACGGTTTAACAATTTCAACATTCTTCTATTGTGAAGTCTAACTAAATCATTGGTAGCAAACAAGTGCATTGAATTGTCGAACATTTCTTTTTCGCTAGAGGTGAGATGCTTATCTGTGCGTGTTTTTAAAAGTTCCCAATCCTCTTGTGATGCTTTTGCATTGCGTATGTTCTGCAATAGTTGGCGGAATTGTCTTTGTTCTGGAGTCTCACCCTGTTGACGAAACACTGTGTCTAAGGTGACAACGGTCGTGAACTGGTCCCATAGTGTTTTTGCATTTGAGTGTGATGTGTAAATAGGCTTGTCCAGTACAGGCGGGAGCTGTGCAAGGTCACCTATCAGGATTATTGACACCCACCGAAATAAAGATGTTGTCGATGCGGGAAGGCCTCACGTAGTCTCGCATCTATCTTCAGTAGCAACTTTGGTCCTATGAAGCTCATCTCATCAATCAACACATATCTTATGTGTTTCATCTCTTCCTGAAATGTTATTAATGATTGGCCTTGCAGTGGGTGCATTTCTTTGATAGGAATTCGAAGCATTGAATGTATAGTTGATGCATGTATATTAAATGCAGCAACCCCTATAGGAGCCAATGTGAGTAGTTGGTTTTGCTGGTGCAGATTGTAACTATCAAGTGCTTTTCTTATGCGAGCAATCAAGTATGATTTCCCTGTACCTGTTGTCCCTTGAATAATCATGTGTAATGGTTTATTTGACTGATGTTTGCTATGGTTGATAATATGTGTGAGTGCTAGTTTTTGTTTGGAAGATAATGTATAGTCTGGGACATCATACTTAGTTGGAGCATGCCTTTCATGGCTACATGCTTTCTCCATGTTTATAAATTGTGTGGCAATTTCATGAAGCTCTTGGGGCACTGCAAGTTGTTCCCATCTGTAGCTGCTATCAAACTCACGCCTGCCAAGCAGGTCAAGCTCATTTAGGCTGATGTTGTTTGAGGGGCCCATTTGCGAAAATAATTCCCATTCATTCATTTCTAGCATGTCCCTTTTGTCCATGTCAATTTCACTGTCTGATTCTGCATCGTCGGTGTTTACGTCTGACGGGGCGGTGCGCGGGACATGCCATACATCATATTTGGATGTATTCATTTGCTTCCAATTTGCAAGTATTGTATCCTTAGTTATCCCTATGTCGATTTCCAAGCTTCGGAAGTGCTTGTACAGCAGGAGCTCACTCCAACAAAAAGTTTCGAACTGGTCTGAGTCCTCGTCTGGGATGGTGTAGAACTTTGGGAAAACATTGACAATCGCTTTGACCTTTCTTTCTTTCCACTTGCATCCCTTGCGACTCGCAGAGTATGAGAAAGATCGTGCAGATTCAAGTAGCGTTGTTGTCTCCAATTCTGGAGGTCGATTAATGTACGAATGAAGGTAGCTAGGTTGTAGATGGCTTTCATGTGGACCTCTTGTTATTCGATGGAACATTTTGCGTCCAACATTCAAAGATGTAAAAGGTCGATTACAAACATTAAGCGGCAATTTCTGAAGCATATGGCATGTTTCTTGTGCTCCAATATCACGCTCTACCATGATTTCTGCCATGAATTTTTGATATGCTGCGAGGGCCGGGACATCTTGTTTTTGGGTTGCAGATATTCTTGCTAGCATGTCAGTACAAGTCTCAGATGCTCTCTCTGCTTTTGATGCATATTTGGCAATGTATTTTAGAACAACTGCCCGCGAGATGACAGGTTGACAATCTATGTTGGCTCTCCATATTGAAATCATTTCTGGATTGTGTATGTTTAACCTATCATCATTCCGTGCAGGTTCATATTGTTTTGTCCCACAGTTGTCACGTGATAGGGTAGATATAATTTTCTCTTTCCATGGAGCTTTGTATCGACATTCTACCTTTTTCCCTTTCTTTCGCAAGCATGTCCCCTCTCTGCATTTTGTGTGCCTTTGGACACGATTTATGATCTCTTCGTAGTCATGAGAGGGGTCTGTAGCAAATATTTGTGTTGTGTCTAGTAAGCAAGGATCGTCTTGGAAAGATCAAAAAATCAAGTTGTTTCTTGCTGATGCAGCACGGGGATTCCAAGCACTGACATACCTGTCAAAGAATTTCCTAGCCTGTTGAACTGCTACACTGTCATCCCAATCAAGTTTATCCATGTTTGGTGCATCATAGAGCCAAAGGAATCCATGTACATGTGCAGTGCCACGATGCTGCCATTCATACCTGTACCAGTAATCTTTTGCATTGAGGAGTTTCTCAATTACCTCTTCACGAAACACTGTGAATCGCTGATGCAAGTACAATGATGTGGTGTGGGGGTTGTTGACTACATTTTCTAAGCGCTGTTTATTTGTTTGCATTCCTACCGGCACACCATCCGAGATCAAACATTGTAGGTCTGGCCACTTTGTGTCTGCTGCACTTAATGTGAAGAATAGAGTGGGAGACCCTATTTGGTTGATCATATTTGTTAGTTCAGCATGACATTTGTTCCAATATGGTCTTGTGCCTCGCATTGAAGAGCCAAAGTGCATGAGCTCTTGAGCTAATTGTGTGTCAGGTAAGTTTTTCAAGTGTGCTCGAAGGTCCTCAATAGTGGTTGGCATGTTCTCTTCTACATTTTTTTTAATGAAAACTACAGCAAGCCCTTGGCTACGATGCCGCATCATAAGATTAAGCATGAAATATCAGAACCTTGGATGCCTTCCAAATCTATGGTCATGAAATCTCATTAAGTGGAGTGCATACTCATGCATGTGCACTTCCCTAATTCGTGGTTGCATTTGTAGTGCAACTCCAGTTGGAAAGAGTGTTGGAAATGCCATATCAAGCAACCCCTCAGTATTGTATTCATTTATCGGCGATGAGTTTATTTCAGGCCAGTCTATAATGTTGTTTGTGTTGTCGTCAAGGTCTAATGTTTTCTTAATAATTTCTAACTCACAACATCTATTTGGAAGTCTAGCCATAAATGACGATGTGTTTACTGTGCTGTGTTCAATATCATCCCCATCAGAGGCAATTTCATTATTTGGAACGACCATGTCTTCATTGGTTTCAACGGTATGTAGCATATTCGATATGTTTGTTCTTGCTTCAGGGAATTGCTCTAAGTGCTCAAAACTTATTGCAACATCATGATAGTATGGGTCATATTTGACTTTGTATTGCAACGCATCTCTGATATGACTTCTACTGACATAACAATCATAATAATGACCTTCTGTATGCAATCTTTGAACTATGAGAATGTCCAACTCTTGTATTCTTCGTGGAAGCACTTTTGAAATGTTAGTGATATCTTGCGGGAAGCTAATTGTGTGGCCACTATATCTATATTGGCCTCCAATAGTGTGGGTTACTTGTAGTACTGGGCTGATTTTGGCAATGAGCATTTCCTCCACTTGGGTGAGTCTTTTCAAAACAAACGGTTGCTCTCCTGGGTCCATGTTGTTGAGTGCAGAGAACCGATGGATGCCTCTCTCAGCGAAACATCTCTTACAAGTTGCGTTAGCACCTGATGAATGGACGTGCATGCCTGGGTAACATTCCTTGCATACAATGCATGTTTTTCGGTTGGACAGTGCATCTATTCTTTGACGAAATTTTTTCATCACCATCATGAAGTTATCATTGTTGTTGCATGTTGTTCCATGTTGATCTAGGCATGTTTGTTTCTGTAAAGATCTATTGCGCTTTTCTGCATTTATTTCCTCCCTATGACGATCATAGTAAGCTCGACTTTTCTCACAATCTTGTAGTCTTCGGGCTTCTGTTAGCTGGGGGCTATTTTGACTTTCATGCAATCTTTTGAGTCGCCTTCGAGTAGCTATCTCTTCTCTATGGCGAGCATAGTAAGCTCTATTTCTTTCCCGGTTTTGTTGTCTTCTTACCTCCTTTTTATATGGGTCACTTGCATTGTTCCCTATTGAGGAGTCTGCCATATGTGGGTCTGGACACGGCAGGGTAGATCAGGAATAGGAGCATAGCAAAACCAGATGAAAAGAAAATGCTTATATAACCAAAATGTAGATGAACATGTAAAGATATTCCTCATTGGTTGACGAATGCATGTTGCAATATGAGAAGGAACACAATTTGGAGGTACAAGAGAAAGGTGCATATGTAAGCTGCTAAACAAACACGTGCATTTTTTTGTATATCAAGAGAAACAATATTTTACATATTTATATCCATCTAAAGGCATTAACATGATAGTTTTTTAGAAAGAAAAAGATATTGCCATAGTTATTTACATCATGAGTTTTTTTTGCCATGCATACCATCTGTAGTCATACTACACTTGTAAAGAGAGCATCGCAACTATATCAGGGGCTGTAGTATGGCTAGGGTGAGCCTACGAGTTCCACAACAAGCTGTGGTACAACAATGGGCTCAATGGGGGGAGGAGCTCTTGCATTGCAGATTTCTTGGATTTTTTTGAGCAAAAAACTATTCTCTTCAATGTAATCTAGTTGTTCGACCTTGGAAATGGTTGCTTTTAAGCGTTGCTCTGCATTGTACATTTCAAGGTTGCAACGCAATGTGAATACATAATGCTTGTTCAAGACACTCCTAATCACCTCTTCCACATTTCTATCAGCAGCTTGATCAAATTGTAGACTATATAGTTTGTCTGCAGGCACGCCCATGAGTTGTGTCGCCCCTTCATCGAATGCAATTGCCCATATTATATTTGTGTGGTCCTGCAACTTGACTTGAAGTATATACCTATAGTCACAGGTATCACATATTGCATTACATTTTCCACAAAACCATTTTCCATCATTTGTCTGTGATAGTCTTTTCTTACAAGGCTTGTTACTTGAGCGGAAGGGCATGCTGGATAGCAAAATGAGTCAGTTTTTATGAAGCGTGTTGTTGCCACCAACATGCATTGTAGAGGGTGAGCTGTATTTCGAGCCTCTTCACGAATGGCATTGATCGTCAGTCTTCTAGCAGGTGGGGGCATGTGAAAGGAGCTAGTAGTCAAAGCCTGAATGGTAGCGTCATTTTCTTTGAACCATATTTTAATCTGTTCTGACTCTTCTATTTGAGGGTCAATCGATAGTTTTGTAGTGGATGAGGTGTTGATCACCTTTCCATTGAATTCAGACACATGCCCATTTCGAATAGCAAGAACTGGTGATTCACGCATGAGGTATTTCTCGTGCAGCTGTGCACCCTGCTTTTCGGCTAACGACCCCCATAAAGTAACATTGATACTTGTGTTGGACATGTCAAGAATTGTTAAGGTTCATCTTCGACCTCTGTCCCATCTCTTCTCCTGATTGTGGTGCATGGATGTACACAAGTGACAATTCCAATTGCATCAACATTTGAACCGTTGCTTTTGCTTACCAATGCATTGAGGGGTGTCAAAGAGTAGTGCTCTTTAGGGATGGAATCATCATCTTCACAGAGGGAGACCCTTGAGTCAGGCATAAGAGAAATTTCCAACCCGCTATTAAGCTTGTTGAAGACTCTATTAGCAGGTCGAACCGTGCCTCCAGACAATGTGTATGTAGCTCCTTCGATAATTTTATCACAATGGGTGTGAGCTGCTTCATTGAAGCATGTCACACGTGTCTCAGTTCCTTCACAATCTATGATATCAAAGGTGAAGATATGGCCACTTCCTTTCTGTGTGGTGTAGCTACGTATATCAGTCTTCACAGTTACACGACCTTTAATAGTCCACCTTGGTTGAAATGGATTCAAGTTTTTGATAGGCGTTATTGTCAGTGGTGCCTCCTTTGGTAGGATTGGATTGACCCCAAATAGTAGACGTCGAGGAGCTAGTCTTTCAGGAACGCAAGGGTTTTTTGAAGAAGTGGCCAAGCTAGAGGGTTCTCCTGTTGAGCGCTCAAGTTGTTCAAGATGTTTTGTGCATAGGAAAACTGGCTCCCCAACAATAGCATGTGTTGTGTGCACAATATCAAGGTCGACAATAACAATCCACCTAAATATTCAAAGCGAGATAAAGTATAAGTAACAAAATCTAAGAGGAGAGTAGGTCTCACTTATTCCTGTGCCATGTAGAAGATAGATCATGAGCATACCGTGTGCTAGCTGTTTGAGGACAGCTGTATCTGTTCAGTTGCACGATGGAGCCAGGTACAAGCACATTGGATTCTATGTAGGAGTTATATTTAGTTGGCAATGATGCTTTCTGCTTGTGCACACCATCAGAGATTTCCAACCTATATCGATTGTTGTGCGTATATTCAAAGCCAAAACTTGAGATAGCTATGACTTGGACATGAGGTTCCAAAGTGACATTTCCTCCATGCATCAATCTAATTGCATCTGGAGTCAACAAGCTTGCCATGGTGCAAGGCAAGGAGAGAATCCTGCACAAATGTATTGGATGTAAGGCACTTGTGCAAAGGAGTCAATAGAACAACCCTTTCATCAAACTATAGCAACTTATTGGTAGATAAGTTCGAGTAGCCGAAAGAGGAGCCAAGCAACTAAATTGAAGCTAGGTGCAAGTAGCAACATGGCTAGGAACAATTCAACTATGCACATTTTTTATGAACATCTACCTCATTATGTGGAGCGAGGAAAGGAAAATTAGATACTCTCTATGCAATTTACTATCAGCTATACTAATTTTTAGTCAGTTGCATACATGGAATATGTATAGTTTTGATTGCAACAGCTCAAAGATACATGTGTATAGTTCAGTTAGAATAGATTCAAGATACATGGAGTGAACAAGACAAAAAAAGTAGAATGTAGATACATTGAGTCAATTGCCATATTGGTTGATGCATATGTACAATGGAAAGGTACAAAGAAAAAAGTAGTAGAGTGGGGGGGAAGGAGTTGTACATTCTTCCCACTACATAGTAGATTTCTGAAAACCAGATATAAGGTTTTACTGCTTGTTGTGCTAGGAAAAAGAAGGGGTTGGATGATTAGTAGGCATTGTATTACATTCCATATCAAGAGGGAAGGCATGCTCCTCATCTTCAAAAAAAATCCATAAATTGTTGTCGTCATGTTTTGTCATAAAGAAAGAACGATTGTCCCCAAAACCACAAAAAACAAGTAGCTATCTTAAGCAAGCTATTTACAATCTACTTTATGTCTGCTAGGAGTTTTAGAAAATCTTCCTTAATCCTAGTACCATTTCCCATTCCATACAATGCATCATATTTCATTGCTCGAAGGAAGTCGCAATACGCATCCAAAACAAAATAAGTTGTATGGAACTTTTGGACTGCCTGTTGCACCATCTCAATGTCATGGTTTTCCACTTGGAAGGCTTCTTCGCATGTCTTTTTAGCATCTTTAATAGTCTCTTCACAACCTCTCACAATGTTCTCTGCGAGGACTGCAACATTGCTCTTGTAGACACCACTCCAAATAATAGAAGAAGAGTCTGAAGGTGAGGGAGGAGCATCATTAGCTTTTGATCCTGTAATGTCTCCCTCAGACGAGCTGCTAGATATTGTGATAATGTCTGCTGGTGGGTGCAAGTTTGCCATCACCTAGGGAGTTTTTAAATAGGAACAACTGTGATTATGTCATAACAATAAAAGTTGCATGTGTGTGATTTGTAAAAGGACATTTGGAAATGGGGTGGGAAAATGACAACCACAATGAAAACAAAATCTTCACTAAGGAATGCTTGTAAAATGAAATAATGATTATCTTTACGAGCATGTTTGGAATTGATGACGGGAGATATTGTATTAGTTGAATTAGTCATATATTTGTCCTTATATCAACAAATAAAAAGTCGCATTTATATTTTTAAAAAAAAATATAATTCTATCCTAGGAATAGATTTAAAATTAAACTACACTTTTTTAAGAAATAGCGCAGACCAATACACAAACATACAAATTCGCTTATATGCATAATCAAGTTCAAAAAATATAAGTATAGATTAAAATTCCGATTAACTTGGAGAGGAAGGATGAGTGGGGTGCTACCCACTTCTCCTTTTGGAGAACTTTAGTGAAGATGGTAGGATGAGAGGAGGAGTCATGTTGGGAAGATAGTGATCCAAATGGCTTGGTTGGAGAGGAATGAAGGATAAAGAAGTTAAGCTCCAACACCTAAAGCAAGAGATAAGTTTTTCCTACTTCCATATCCCCTTTGTTCATTTGTGGTAAAAATGGCATGTTGTAAGGATCATGATTGAAAGTAGAGAGTAGAAAACCTAAATGCATGAGATTTGACACTATGTTATTCTTATTCCTTTGTATGAACTTGAAAAGACTTCATTCATCATATTGGAGCTAAAATAAATCCTTGCTTGGGGGTATGGCTAGAGCCCACGAGGCTCCATGACGCCATTACGGTAGGGTGGAGAGCAAGTCTAAATCAGCTGTCTGTCCTTCATTGTATTCTATAGTTGTTATATTATGAAAAGCTGGTGTTGTTGTAACATGAAAATGGAAAAGAGCAAGGATAAATCCTTTGATATGCAAAAGCAATCAATTATTCTAAATATTATTTGTGTAACACATGTTAAAAGATGAGTGTCATAATCTGTCTTAATGCAGAAATGAAAAAAAAAAACAAAACAAAACAAAACAAAACAATTCATCCCAACTTGAAGATAGTTCAGTGTGTAAATTTTGTTAAAAAGTATGAATGAAAGTAGCTTTAAAATTTCCTAGACATGTTTGTTACTGCAGTTTCTAAACTTTCTTTCTCACCAAAATAAGTACATAAATTATATCATCTCATTGGCTTCCAATAGTGTTAAAATGTGTGTTCGTCTATTGGATAATATCATCATTCTTTCATCTGCAATAAGAATGAAAAAATAAATAAAATATATATATATATATTTAAATTCATTACATCCCACAAAAAAAAAGATCTAAAAGTATATGCAGGAATAAAAATAAAAATAAAAATCTGAGATACACCCAGTATGCTGCTCTTACTATAACACTCATTTTTGAGATAATGGTTACTGTAAAATGAGTTTTAAAATTTAGTTTTAAGGCAATGTATGTATATCTAATAATTTTTTTTTCACAATAACATAATAAACAAACAAATGAAAAAAAAAAAGAAGAAAAGTTATTTTAATGGTGTGCAGCCAGATTTCGCCTTCTGTGCAGTCCTCTCTGTGGGAGGCAGCCTTACAACTCATGATAGATGAATACTGGAATGATTTGGCATGTATATGGTTGGGCTGCATTCAGTGAAGGGAACCCTTGCGTCCAAGAAACAACAGGATAAGTTGTAGCTTCTAATTTATTTTTGCACTACCACTTGTAGATCCATCAATAAAGATGAACTTAATCGCCATCTCCATGCTTCTTTATACCGTCCACCAATAATATGGAAAACTTGGGTTTCAGGGCAGGCACCGTCTGTGTGAGACACAGATCGATAGAACATTTAACCAAGTTTAAATTGATCGATGAGTATTGACAGGGTAGAATAAATTGGAGGACTGACAGTTCAAGTTTGTGTCAAATAAAGTGATTTACCTTCATAATAGTTCGTACATAATCACTAAGCTTTGTAATGGCAATAAGTTTCATTTTGGAGATCTCACGCAACCAGCCCCTATTCCTGCTAAATACAAAGACATTTATTAACTTCCTCTCAAGCAGTCTAAGTATGCACCAAGCCACCGATAAACCTGCAACAAATCTAATGGGCATGGCATGTGCATTGAGCCATAAGATACGTTGAACAGACCCGTATTATCATCTGGGTAAATGGGTAGAGGAGATAGCTCAGCGCCCATGCTCCATGTAGTTGCTGTAATAAATTGAATGGATAGGCATTGATTATGATAGCCGCATAAGTCATCCCACAAAGACTCCTGTCAGAAGATGATATTAAATAGCCTATCTGCCTAGACAAGAGGGAGCTATTAAGTCATTATTTCATTGTGTTAGGCGATGCCATGAAGGCGTCTGAGTCTATTATGCCCGAAGTATCGGCTTGGCACCATGCGTTGACCTTCACCTTAATTGATTTCTTTAAAAAAAATAAAGAGCATTCACGGTTTAGAGGTGTTCGTCACGCTGACTGTAATCAACAGCTATTTCAAAAGAAAAAACAAGGGAATCAAACTTTGTCCTACTGGGCGAATAGTGTTATAAATTTCTATCACCATTATCCTATAAAAGGGAGTAACAGGATAAGAAAATAAATGTTAAATCGCCTCAAATGTAATATGCTCCTCTTTGCCTTTAAACTGTCAGCCTGTGTCTTTATGATTCCTCCCCCTATGCATAATCAGACAATTTCTTTAGCATATTAAACTCTATTAATCGCCCATTTATGCAACTGATATAAAAGAATAAATAAAAGAGCATATCCGCAATGTCTGGCAAAATATTCTTACGGAATTGATATTCTTATCAAGTTGTGAGGCTACAGATTGAAATAAAAATGAAAAGTAAAAAACTAGAAAAGTAAAACATAAATCAGGTATTGAAGGCTCACTGATTGTTGAGCTTGTCCAAATGGAAGAAGCGCGGGTGGGTGTCACTTCAATGCCTCTCGTGCAGAGCTGCTACAATGCCTCCACTCCACTACAAGCATAACCAAACAGAATATCAATTCAAGTCAGTGTGAGATTCTGATGAGCCTTTAAGCTTCAAGATTTGGGAGGATGGTACTGACCCAAATTGCTCAGCAATAATTTAAACTAAACCACTCAAAATCTCTACAGGGCTTTTGGCAACAGTCTCTGTTCTTCCCTTCACTTCAAATTCCAATCCAAACTATGTCGACAACGCCTTGCCTCCAGGTGAGAGAAATATAAGTTTTCTTAACATTTATTGCTAACAGGGAAGTTTTGGTGGCCGAGTAAATTGGAGGGCAAGAATAGAGACCCCAAGAAAGGTGCGGAACTACACAAGCGCACACAGAGCCATACCTGGTGACATAAGGCAGCGTCCAAAATCTGCATTTTGTGTACATTTTATAAGCCAAAATCTGGTTGATGCCATCCAATTGTCGCCGGGCTTTTGCTTTCTTTTATAAGCTGGAAAAGGCGGTTGCGGCCTGGGTTAATGCGAGGCCCGGTCGAGTTTAAGCTAAATCGCTACAATGTCCAATGGTAAAGAATGGTGTACCCCATGCCTATCGCGCACACCTTTGCTGTCCATAACCCGACCAACCAAAGTACACGGGACCAAAGTACACGGGTCAGTTGAGCAGATCAATCATCATTGTACGCTACAGTCACTGGAATCAGAATACCCACAACCCGGCAGAGGAAGGCCTGAAACATTTCCCGGTATCAGACAATAGACTTTTTCGGTGGTTTTCCCACCTATATAGCCTATCGGCTACAATTAAAGGGAGGGAAACATTCCATATGGACCTGATATTGACAGACATGATTGAAAGAGACAATGACTCTTTCGTACATTAATTCGTTGTCATTCATATTGGAATGTGCTACGGCAATACTGCACCCTAACTTGGAGCAATTAAAGAAACAAAGCCCTTCCAAGGAATCGCAAAAGTAAAAAGTAAAGAGCGAAAGCAATTCGAAATTTCAAATCCACACTTGTCCATAATATGTAATCATAAAGGCGTGAAATTAGAGATTTTTTCTCATGCATCCCATGTCTCTTTTTATTCCGACCAACTGCTAATCTAGAATTTGAATCAATTTGAGGTCTGGAGTTCTTTTGTTCTGTGGACCTAAGTCCATTATATGCCGAAATACATGGGGGTCTCGCATCCGAAATGCTAGTGGTGTTATGCCCAAAAGAAATTGTGGACCTGGTTTCCCATATGAAGTAAGTGTTAACAGTCGCTTGAAGTCCATTACCATTATTCAAATCCCGTGGGACCCGAGCTTGGTAGATCCCATGTATTTTTACGCCGAAGGCGTTCCCTCCCTGAAGTGAGCAGGTTAACTTCAGCCATCGACGGTTCAAATTGTTTTTCTCCTAGTCGTAAAATTTGAGATTCTGCTCCAGCTTGCGGTCATATACGATGACGGTAAAACATCCCCTCATTTTTGTTTGAGATTTGCCGTGAAATTCTGCACGTTAAGTCACCTCACTGTCATTGACGGATTCTTTATAGTGAAATTGTATGGACATTTGCTGGGAAGTTTTAAAGATCTGATAATTTGTTTTTATTCATTCAATTTTGTTTGAGATAGGAGAGGACACAGTAGTTGTGCACCCTAACTTCCCGTTTCTAATTATTTTACATCTAAATTTCAGATCCTCCCAATTTTTACAGCAGCTTATTTGACAAGTCCCCTGCTTATAACTTTCATTTCCACAGCACATCATCAAATTTGATGCCACATTAGCATGCTTTTTTGTCGAGGTGTCCAAAAAGGCTCAAAAAAAAGTGAGACTGATAATTGTGCATTTAAGTCATGTATTATTTGTGCACTGATGTGGCATTACATGATTTGTTGCTTTTTAGATCTAAGGAAAACATTTTTGTTTAATTATGGGTGAGTCAAAGTCACAGCCTAGTGAACATTATATAGCGACCACTATCACAACTATTGGGCATTATATAAGCAACTACTATCACAACTTTATAAATTATTTTATCATTAAAAACTTTATATTATAATTATATTGATGAATATATATTTAAATTTATTTTATTATTTTATATTATATTTTACATAATGTAAATAATAGATGTATTTTTAATATAATTAGTACATAAGTTTTTAATGTGGGCTTGTAAGTTCACAAAGTTTTATCAAATTTTTATTACATTTGTATATTAATTTAAATTGTCTAATATAAAAATTTATTAATTGTTAACTATATAAAATATATTAGAAAAAATCTTATGGAACATAGGTTAAAATATTCTCCAATAACATGTATATACCATAATAAAAAATAATATAATAGCATACAAAGAATTAATTAGTGATTGTTTAATTATTTATATCCAATACTAAATAAAATATAACATATTGATTGTAATTTATATATATTTATATTCCTAAATCTCCAAAATCATCTCCATTTCAATTACAAAATGTTGAAACTATCTATCTTATCCCTATGTATCTCTCTATCTCTACCTCCCTCTCCCTTTCTCTTCTCATATATCTATTTCTCTCTTTCTCTTCTTGAATATCTATCTCTCCCTCTTTTTCTCTCCTCTATATCTCCCTCTATTTCTCTCTCCCTTTATCCATCTCTATTTTTCTTTCTCTACTCTTTATTTGTTTATCGCTTTGTCTCTCTCCCTCTCGCCCTCTCTTATATCTCCTTATATCTCTATCTCTTTATCACTCTATCTCTCCATCTATATATATCTCTCCCTCTCTCTCTTCCTCTATACCTCTCTATCTCTCCCTCTCCATCTCCTTATCTCTCTACATTTTTATCTCTCCCCCTTCTTCTCTCTAATATCTCTTTTTATATTTGTCTCCCTCTCCCTCTCTCTCACTATCTTTATTTGTACCTCTATCTTCCTCTCTC
>VDFB02240763.1:0-49637 GCA_007258455.2 Sequoia sempervirens
AGTTTATTCACTAATATTCACTTTCTTTTTATTTGAGAAGCTATTTTATAGTTCAACAAATGATTTAATTATTTAATACATGTTTAATTAGATAGCTATTTTAAAAGTATTATTTACTGATTTGTTTATAAATATATTACTTACTATATTTTTATTTATTTTAGTATATAACTATTTATATTTTATCTATGAAAATACATTATAATTTTCAATAATTCTTTTTATCTATTTTTCTCAATACTTTTGTTTTGATTTATTTTTAAAAATATATTAAATATTATCTATTTGTATGTAACTTACTGTTTATTTTTAAAAGTACATAATGTCTACTTATACTATACATACTAAAATATATTTAAGATAACTAAAATTTTAGTTATTATTTTATTTCTACTTAAATTTAATGTTTTACTCATTGTTTTTTTTTTATTCGTAAATGATTTTATATTAATATCAAAAAAGGGTTACACAGCTCTGCCACAACAGTGAAGTTCAGACCTTTTTCGCCACCCACCCACCACCCCACACCAAAAAACATACCTACTTTGGATGGGACTGACCCAACCTATGAGACCTGAACGACCCACTCGCTATCAATTGCAAAAAACAGATTTAATCTTCCACCTGTTACATTTTCCAGGCTGAAGCCCACCATCCTACAAACCATGGGAAACAACAAAATATGCTACCAAAAGGAGACTCGACACTGACACCTTAGACATTCCCAGAGACTTTATTCCACCAACATGCCCTCATCCATCAACACCTCATGGAAGCGTTCTTTCTAGTCAATTCTCAATGCAACTTCCAGATACAAGAAGACCTTCAGAAAGTCCACCCCAAGTTTCGCCTGCTCCCTATGCACCACCAAATCCTAACCTTTGATGTCTAGTAAAAAGGGGTACCATTTGACATTGATGTGCAGCAAGAACACCCTGGCCAAGTCAGTGAATGAGGCATCCCCACACCCAATTCTACAATTATGATTGCATCCTCGATCCCCCTAGGAGATCCACCGTGACCAGCTTCCTCGCCATCAACAACACCAACGCTTTTGGGAGCTTCAGGTCCAGAAGCGTAGCCACAAACCTTGAGGCTATGTTAATGTTCGTGCGGTATCGTTCCATCGAGACCATGAATTCCTTGCCCAACACCAACTCCGCCACTCCCAGGACCAGAGGATCCCACTCTTTAAAAACTGAACGCAACCAATTCTCAGTTATCTTGTCGAGGAAAGCCCATAGCTTGCGTGTTGCTGTCAACCTAATAGGTGTCTCCATTGCTGCTCAGGAACAAACCACCAACTGACAGCATAACAAGTTTTCCAGAATAATGATCTCCGTGCCACCCCTCCCACCTTTTATCGCCCACAAAGCATGCGTCATTTATTAACCGATGTCACGTCGATCAAGAGTGTTGTCTTGCCTGATGTCCTTGGGAAAGCCTTGTACTGTCTCACTTGGTTAAGATTAGACCCTCCATTTATTGCTTCTCCCTCCGTTTTTCTTCCGTACTGCGCTAGCTAGGGCTATGTTGACAGCCACCAAACACCAAGCTTGACAGCACAAAACCAAAACCCGCCCTAGCTGCCGTGGGAGAATGTTTTACTTACTATTTTAATTAATAAATATATACTTAAATGAATAATGTTTACTCTTTTTTATTTTTATTTATTCAAAATTTAATTTAATTGTTATTTTAAAGTATTATCTATTATTTTATTTACTAAAGTGCATAGCTATTTACAATTTTATTTATTACAGTACATAGGTATTTTATTAAAAAGAAATTATTCATAATAGTTAAATAAAACTAACCATGCCCATAAATAGAGCCATCAATTTTTTATTATTATTATTTTTGTATGTGAATTGTTTAATAGTTTCTATTAACATGCTCACACAATTACACTCCACCTTGCTGCCATTGTAGGTTTCAGAACATTATTTAGGAAATTTTATTCCAGTTTTAATTATCAGAAAATTATTTCTGATTTTATATTGTATTTTATTTTCCAAAAATGTATTTTGGGCTTGTGTTGTGGCCGAGCAAATTATTCTTAGCTTGGAAATTTTTGTTAGATTTTTATTTAGTTTTCATGCAATGTTTTGTAAACCATTATAATTAAGTGGCCTTTGCACTTTAGTTTTTTAATGGTAATTTTAATAGTAATTTTATGCTCACTTGCTGAGATTGCTGTTCAAAAAATCTTCCAATTTTTATGTTCAATTGTTTTGCGAGTTAAGTATGATTTGATAATTGTTGCAAGATTTGTATTGCAGTCTTATAAAAGGGTTTTTTTAAGCTATGTATGCAACTCTTCATATATATATATATTTTTTAGCAAAAGGGCAAGAGCCTATAGATATATTAATATAATATAATTTAGTACATAGAGTATAAAATTTGATAAGAAACTGAAAACCCAACTGATAACTGCTGTCACTGTTCAAAATTACATGCCATACCCTACTGCCAAACCCTACCACCCAAAAAACTATTATAATTTTAAGCAAAATTGATCTCTTCAGATCATTACATAGTAAACCATATCACCCTGACTTCATTTTTTTATATATACTGCTAAATACCAACAACAGAAGGATTGCATGGATGACTATTTAAACACCCCTATTACCCAGGTTGACCGAATTCTCTCCTTGGCCTTCAACAACTTGCATTTGAATTTGATTTGCAGCCTGTGCCTGAGAATGCATTGCAATGTTTATGTCTGGAATTTGCACGTTCACCTTGTTGGTCTGATGATTTGGCATGGAGACAATCTGTTGCAGACCTTGAACACACTGATGAGACAGGAGAAAGGAAAGTGCATGATACTTCCTTTTAAAACTATCAATCTCCTCCTTATCGAAATCAAAATGAAACCTGCTCAAAGCTTGATACAGGTAAGCCAGCGAGCCTTTGAGTAAAGAGAGTTTGAAGGCTTTGTAGGTGTCAACATAGCTCTATTTGTGGTAGAGATAATGCCTGGGAAAGAGGCCGCCAATAAAACCTTCACCATGTGTAAGATCATAGCCTTGAACATTTTGCAACAAAGCACCATCTTGCAAATATTTTTCCTTCACAGTTTTGTTAGCAACAGACTGAAGAAATTTGAAATTTTGAAACAAGTCCATCGCATTAGATAGGAATATAGAAAGAAGATTCGCAGGAAAAACAATTCTTTGCGAGCCAGTGTGTAGGATCTCTTCTCCTATCAAAGTTTTGATACAGTTTAGGACTGTTGAGCAGTTTACCTTAAACACCTGATGCAAATGTTCATCTTCTATGCAATAAGAAAATGGAAGCTCCCACGGTTGAACCACCACCGCCATTCTGTAGTTTCTAGGGCGAAACTCCGAGTTATTCAAAACCACCACTCGGCGCCCATTGAGTGCCATCTTGTGAGCAAAAATTTTAACGGCCAAGCTTTGCACCAGACAGACAGAGAGATACTCACAGAGAGCCGAACTCACATCGAACAAGACAAGCAGAAGACGGCTTTTAACTTGTAAAATGACAATGAGAATAAACAAATTTAAAGGTAGAATGCAAGACCCGATCCTTTATTGGAAATGATATCAATCAGGTGTGGCACGCTTGAAATCTTGCATTGTAATTTGGAAAAGATTTAAGTGTCAAATCCATTTAATGGTTTCCCTTAAGCTTGCTTTTGACGTCGCCACCTTACCTTAAGCACATGCAGATGTAAGGAGTTAAGCAAGTATTAGTACTAACATCCTGCAAACACAAAAAACAGAGTTAGAGAAAAAATAGATGGCGGCATGTAGTAATCTCTCATTCCGTATTTCCATTCATATGAATGCGTTGGATGGGACTAGTTGCTTAGCTAGGCTGCTCTAGTATGATGAGAGTTTAAGTAGGCCGTAATCATTCTTGGATGACCTCATAATGCCATGCCTTAAAACTTTGTCCAAAGTGCTTTAGAAAGAACACGTGGCGGGTGATTGGGATTAAATCTGTGGAAAGTTATTCTCTGGATGCTCTTAGGCCAATGACACCACGTGGACCTTAAACAAAAAGCCTTATCAAGCATGTGAAGTTTGTGAACTATAGTAGTCTTCATTTATTGAATATAAACTTTGGCCACCCATTATTTGAACTACTTGAATATCTTACTATTAACCATTAGCATCTTGATTTATTAACTCAATCAATTGTGGAAACACACTTAACTGATTTGTGTCACTGATAACCCTAACCTCCGTAGCATCACTTCCCAAACTTGCAAGAAAGTCTGCTACCTTGTTGCCTTCTCTATACGTATGAGAAATTATGGAAGCCCTAAACTTGTCTAACAACGCCCATACTTGTGTAATATATACCTTAAATTCCAGTTATGAATCTCTCTTTCTCTACATGTGTTAACAATTATCATTGAGTCCCCTTCTATATGAAGATTTGAAATTCCCAGTTGCATTGCTAACTCCACACCCAATAATAAAGCTTGAGCTTTTGCACTATTATTTGTGCCTTGTTGTAAATGAATTGAGGAAGCTGCCAAAACTTTCATGATGAATTTCTGATGCAAATGCGATGCTCCGTCAAAATTTAGTTTTGTGAAGTCAGCTTGAGGGGGGATCCATTTAACTGAACTTTTGTCCACTTTTGGAATACCACTTTTGAGTAGACTACCATCAAATGGTAACTTGATTCCCTTCCAATTCTTCAATAAATAGCTGTCCCAATTTGTGAACAATGAATTGGTCATTTTCTCTTTTTGAATGCATGAGTTGACCCCTTCTGAGATCGCCTTTTCAATTTTCATATTTGTCAGCTCAACTGAAGATTTAGTTTTTCTGAAGATTCTCATGTTACGCTCCCACCAAATATTCCATACAACAAGTACCGGAATCATATACCAAATACATGCAAAGAAAGAGCATTGGTATAATAACGGCCAACTTTGAAATAGATCCCAAAGACTATTTTGAAGGGGAATGAAGAGATCCAACTTATTTTTAATAAAATTCCAACATTGATGAGCAAACTTACACTGCAAGAGCAAGTGGTCTGCTGTTTCTAGCTCTTCTTCACATAACGGGCATTTAAATGGATCCGCTATCTTCAATTTCACTAAATGGTCACTTGTTAAAATTCTTTTTTGTATGGCAAGCCAAGCAAAAATTCCTTCCTTTGGTAAAATTTTATTATTCCAACAGAAAGAAAATGCTCTTTGTGGCTGTGAGTTATTTTTGGATTGACTTAAAACTACATACCCTTCCTTTACAGAATATATCCCAACCTTTGAAGCTGCCCATATTATTTTATCTGATTTTGCTGACTGGTAGACTACTCTTTCCTTCAACACATTGCAGAAGAGATTGGACTGTTGAGCACTGAGAAGGCTGTTTGAAGGTTTTTTCCACACAACTTTCCTTGTTAAAGAGTTCGACGATTGCACATAGTCTATCAACTTTTCACCCCAAGCTGCAGATAAAATTGTTCTAATCTCTTGTAGGTCCTGATTTTCTGACAATGGAGGTTTCCCATTCCATGAATCTGACCAAAATTGTACGCTTTGACCATCATTAACTTCCAATGAAGAAAACTTAGTAATGAGGTTCCTGCTATTAAGAATGAAATTCCAAATAGCAGAACCCTTTGGGGGATCAACAACTGTTAATACTCTTGTCGGATTATCATTGTCTAAGTATTTGGCTTGTAATATGTTGGTCTATTTTGCATCTGGATTAGAGTACATTTTTCATACTAGTTTGGCTCTGAAGGCTTTATTTCTCCACAAGATATTATGAATTCCTACTCCCCCTTGATTCTTTCCTCTTGCCAGACATTCTAAAGAGATGAGAGGCACTTTTTTCTGCTCATTGCTATTTCCTTTCCAAAGAAAAGATCTTATAATTTTTTCAATTTCAGAAATTACAGATGATGGAGCTTTAAGAACAGCTAGAAAATAGTTTGGAATTGATAATAAAACTAATTTTATGAGGAGAATTCTTCCAGACAATGATAACCACCTAGCTTCCATATTAGGATTCGTGACTTAAGTCTATCAATTACCTTATCCCAATAGTGAGCTTTATTTGAACCTTTAAAGAAAGGAATCCCTAAGTAGGTACAAGGTAGTTCCGCTTCCTGAAAACCCAAAATCTTCACTATTTTCTTCTTCACTTCATCAAAAGTATTTAAAATATAAATCTTGGATTTTGCTGCATTAATCTTTTGTCCAGAGGTTGATGAATATTTGTCTAGAACTTCTTTAACTTGTTTAGCTTCAGACAATGTAGATTTATTAAAAAGAAGACTATCAATGGCAAAAAGAGAGTGTGTGACTGAGATACTCGAATTTATTATCTTCACTCCATGCCATAGACCTTGATTGTGTTTAAGATGAATGAATCTACTTAAAACCTCTATCATAATGATGAAAAGAAAGGTGAAAGGAGATCTCCTTGCCTAACACCTTGTGTGGCACTAAAAAAGCCTGTTGGACTCCCATTTATAATTATTGAAAACTTTGCTCCAGATAAGCAGGACATTATCCACCTATGCCATTGTGAACAAAAACCAAACTTTGCTAATACCTTATTAAGGAACTTCCAATCTACCTTATCATAGGCTTTCATCATGTCTAGTTTCACAATAAACGAGGGCAACTTGGATGTTGTTATGGTGTGAAGCACTTCATGCGTAACAATTGCCCCTTCATAAGTCTCCCTCCCTGGGACAAAACCTCCTTGCTCCTGGGAAATGATCTTTGATATGAGCGGTTGCAATCTTAAATAGATTACTTTAGTGAATATCTTGTAGACTGTGTTGCATAATGATATAGGCCTGTACTCTGCAAATGTTTTAGGCTCTTTAACCTTTGGTAGAATTGCAATATGAGTTACATTAAATTTCCTAAAAATAGTCCTAGTTCTCCTAGATTCTTCAAGTGCCCAGAGGAGCTCATAGCATAAGAAATCCCAACATTTTTGAAAGAACAGGGTCATGAATCCATTTGGACCAGGGGCCTTGTCTGGTGGAAGTGAGAATACTACATGTTTTAGCTCCTCCATAGTGAAGGGTCTCATAAGCAAAGTATTATCTTCATTACTGATAAGATGGGGAATTGTTTCTAACAATTCGTTTTCATCATTAGTTCTATTGACATCTATACTTTGGGGAGCTGATAGAAGTTCTGAGAAAAACTTGACTCCTTCCTTATTAATGTCTTCTTCCCTTGTGAGCTAGCTTCCTGTGGACAATTCTTGAATTTCTTTGGTTGATTGTGCTGCCTTCTTGATCTGTGTAGAAGCATGAAAAAACTTTGTATTACGATCTCCCTCCTTTAACCATAATTCACAAGACTTTTGTCTCCAATTAACCTCTTCTCGTGCACATAACTCCTCCCATTCTTCTTATAACCTCTTCTGTTTATCATAAAGAGCAGCATCTAAACCATTTTGAATTATACTCTCATGGACTGCTGTTAATTCTTTGAACACTAAATCTTTCTGCTGGAAAATGTTTTGAAAAACTTGTTTATTCTAGTTTCTTATTTGTTGTTTCACATATTTCAACATACTGTTAAACTGGAACATCATAGTACCTTGTTCATATGGAGCATTGGTCCACCACTGCTTCAAAAGGTCCATGAACTAAGGATGTCTAAACCACATACTTTCAAATTTGAAAGAAGATTTTGCTTTTGGATTGGTAATATTCAAGATATTAAGGCAAATTGCATAGTGATCAGACCCAGGATATGGCAGGCTTTTAGAATTTAGATTATGTGATGAAGTGGTCCAATTAGGAGAGACCAAGAACCTATCTAATCTTTCAGCTATCTAGAGAAAACCTTTCCTCTTGTTAGTCCGGGTATATTTTCCCTTAACTGGTACAATATCCTCTAGTGCATTGGTTAAGATGAACATACTAAAATATGGCATTACCCTTGGTGGTGGGCTTATTCCTCCACTCTTTTCTTGCAAAGCGGTTATTGCATTAAAATCCCTTGCTATCACAATTTTCCCACTTCGAAATGAACCAATTTTCCTTGTGATTTCATCCCAAAGATTCTTCTTATCTATGTAGAAGTAGGGCCATAAACATTTAAAAGCCAGAATTGTAGTTCAAACCTTGTCACCTCTACAAGTTGCTAGTAGTTCTCATTTTCGTGAGGTTTAACATTCACAGTCTTTGGGTTCCATAAAGTCACTAGGCCTCCAGATGCCCCTTGAGTCGGAGAATGCGTTAAAGGCCCATCTAGCCCATTTCTGAATTAAAGATTCGAATACATCTATTGAAATCTTTGTTTCTTGTAGAAGAAAAATATCCGCTCCACAAGCATCTATTTGTTGCTTGATGCGAGCGCGCTTGTCAGGGGCATTAATGCTCTCCTTGGCCTCTTACTTGACATAGAATCAAGGATTGTTTTCTGTACACTTGCCTCTCTTCCCAGGGGATTTCTTAACTGAGGGTTGGAACGGAGATTGAGACAGTGTAAGTTTTTAGTTTTTTGTCAGGATCTGTAACTTCAGATAACTCTCCTATCTGCCTTTCAATCAACTTGGATTATACTGGACTGCCCATTTGGACTTCCTCATGAGTTACCTGGCATGTCATTTCCAACAAATATTGAGCATTTGAGGCCTCTATAGCAGCATCCTCTTGCCCTCTCATTTCCCTTTCTTGTTGAAATGAATCCACAACACTGCCTGAACCCTTTAAATCTGATTGAGACCTGCTTTCCCATAATTCTTCTTCCATTGCAATTTCATCAAATAAATTTGAGCCAACTGAAAATAGCATTTCTTTTGCCAAAAATTCTAGTTCAACATCATTAGTGTCCTTTTGTGTGCTTACTGAAAGCCAATGATTCCCCCCATTAAAGCTAGAGAGCTCTTGAGTGACCACTTGACCCTCATGTTCATTATCATTGAACGACCAAGCAGCTAAGTGATCCCTCATTCCTTGAAACATTAACTTTCTCACTTTTTCCCCAAGTTGGTGCTCTAAACTTAGTTTTACCATGGGAGAGTATAAACTAAGTGAAGAACCAAAAAAAGTTTGCATTAATCTCTCTATGTTTTTTGGCATTCTAATCTCAAATGCAACTTGATTATTTGCTCTAGGAATGATGAGGAGACCCATATTTGTACCATCTACTCCCCTTTTACTCTTACGCATGGGTTTGTGAAAATTAACATTCACTTGATCTGACAACCCCTGATTGAACTGTACATTTTGACTACATACATCTAGTTTTTGAACATATGAGATAATCTAACTACATTTGTGCCCAACACCTTTAGATCTGTTCATATGACTAACATTTGATGATGATGATCTTGTCATGCACTGGGTAGAGGAATGGCTTATGATATCATTGAGAACAAGCAGTTTCAGGGGATTCAAAATGTATTTGTTGGTACCAAGTGCCAAACTTTGAGTTTAGTTGAATCTGCCCTGGAAACTCCTTGTTCGTATCAATGAGAGCACATGTTCTAATGGGTTTCGAAGGATTTAAAAAAAAAGTCAAATCATGCATGAGAAAAATTCCTACATGATTAGCTATTATTTCAATAAGATTCAGTTCCCTATATTCAAGCAGTAAAGCAGGCATTTGGAACCAAAAAGGAACAAATCTAAAGGAAAATTCTTCTACTTTGAAATTTGGCATCCAGGGTTGCATGCATAACCCTGATCCTTGAAAAACCCATGATTTAATTTTGAACACTGCATCTTTATGAGTTTTACTATTAAAAATGACTACAAAAATTCCCTTTTCCTCATTCAAATAAAAAACTTGTTGAACCCCTTCCCAATCATCATAAATTAGATCTTTTAATTCATCTAATGGCAAATTTAGGTTCCAAAACTTACAAATTAGGGCTTTATCCCTAAGGTCTTGGATTTGAGATTGCAGCATGCTTTCTGGGAAAGTAATCTTTAAAGTGTCACAAGCTCCTGGAAGAGGAGTTTTGGTCTCTTTTTGTCGATCTTATTGTGAGAGACATTTTCTTCTTTTTTTGAGTCTTTACGCCTCCACACTTGTTTGATTGCTCCTTTTTTCTTTGACCCCTTCTTCTTTTTGTTCTTGTATCTTTTCCCTTTACGAGCGCTTTGGTTGATCTGCGTTCGAGCATCCTCTTTGAGCCCCTTTTGAATTTGCGGCCTCTTTTGAGATTTTGGATTGAAGGGAGCACCTTGTTGACCTTTAAAATTTTCTGCACAGGTGTCTTTTTGTTGCCCCCTGTTGTTCGACAAAGGAATTGCAAACCCTTGCCCGCTTGCTTGCAACCTAGGGTAATTTGCATGTTCCCGTGTGCTTTTTGCTTGCGATCTCGCCACATATTCTTGAACTCCTGCTCCTTTAACATGCAGCTCTTTGGAGACCTTATTTCTGGAAGATTTTAGTTCAGCCTCTGCTTCTTGATAGGACCTATTAAAAAAAGCCGAGTTTTTCTCATAACGTCTGCTCTGGAACTCTCTGTTATGTAGGGTATCACCTTCACAAATGTCAATAATTGGCTGACCATTTTTGTTAGAAACCCTATGGGCTGACATTGGCGCTCAGTTTGGTCGCAAAAAACGATGTCTTCTTCCATATGTTTTGTTTGCATGTTGCCTACTCAGATTGCCAGTGGGACCCCGGAGTCGAAATCCCTAGTTGCTGTGAAAAGGTCTGCCATGAGGGCGAGGATCCCTATCGTTTTCTGCAAAATAGCTGTTTGGCTGCCATTTCTGCTTCGCCATTTTTAATTTTTTAATTTTTTAATTCATAGTAATTTTGTGTTTAAATTTAAAACAATCCAATCATGTTATTTTACTAATTTTTAGTTCCTATATTTAGTTGAATAGTGTGTTAATTAGTTGTTATAGGTCTTTGTTGTATAGATAGAAAATATAAAATCACTTGTTTAGTGCAAAAATGTTGAATCACTTAAATCTGTTTTTAGCTTAAGTTCACCTATATTGTATACTTAAATACTTAGGAGCTCTAGGTTTTTATAAATTTCAGTGAAAGGAAACATATCATTTCCTTCACTATTCTCAAAAGGGAGCTTCCTTTCACAATTGGAGAATTTTTTTACCTCGTACATTGTTTATTTTGTGTTCTAGAATAAAAATAAGTTCACTTGAATGTCTCAGCATGAAGAACAAGAGAATTATGAACCACAAGAACATTACTTTTACCTTTTTCATTGTGTGCTTTCCTTTGTGGTCCTTGCCTTCCTGGACCTCCTACACAACATGCTTCATCTTTTTGAATCAGTTATTCTCAACATGTTCCATATTCCTATAATTGGAACATTCCTTGCACTTCTTCTTGTCTTTGTGACCACGCTTAGACCTTGAAGTTCTGCTTCTCTTTCCTTTTGCTCAAATGAGTGTCGAGCCTCGAACCAAGGATGCCCATCTTGGTGAGCTTCTCATATTTGCAACTGATATGGAAGACAGTCAAGCAAAAGACATAGTTTAACCTTCCAAATGATGTTGCAAGTAGGGAAAAGTGTGGAGAGAGATACATTGTATAGTTGCTTCAGTCTGTCAAGGATAATCCCAATGATCTATTCATCCTTGCACTCACTCCTCTTACTGAAATAGAAGATCTTTCACACTAGATAGACAATCTCCAATACTATCAAACATGAAAGGATGAAGAGCACATAGCTTGTGATTCAATCAGTAAACCTTTGACTCATTGACGTTTGTGAGCAACTTCTTTAGCAGATCTAATATAGCCTTGAAAGTTTTTGACTACTTAAGGTGAAAATGAAGCTTAAAGGTAAAAATGAGTGAGAAAAATACCTGTAGCTTGATCCTCTCAATTATAGTAGGCAGCCTTCTTCTCGGTAGAAGGGGTCTTTTTAGCTCCTACAATTTGTTACAATTCCTTGCTCTTCAAAGCAATCCCAATAGATGATTCCCAAGCTTGATGGTCGTTCCTCATCATCATAAGAACCCTTGGACCTTATAAGAAGGTTGCAAATTTGATAAAAACTGTACCGCTGCAAAGAGCTCTGAAATTCCTTTCCAGCAGTTTGAAAATGAGCCTAAATGCAGTCTGAATGACACAGTTGTGGCCGTTAAATGTGCAACTATCAAATTGTAAATTTCCCGTTTTTCCTTGAATTCAAATTTTAAAAAACACAAAAAAGTTCAAATTTGAGGTTGGTGGGAAATCACTTGATTGGACCACCTATCCTGATAGCTTTGTAGATTCCTCTTTTTTTATTGCATGCTGACAGTTCAGTTGTTGACATGTCACTTTGGCTTGAAATTTTATGGTTTGGTGAAATGATTGACTGGACAGATCACATAATAGATGCAAAAATTTGGCCCAATGATGCCCAGACACATGTCAGCTAACTCAAACTAATTGATGGAACTTTTGCAATTTTCTTGAATTTCTAAGTCCCTTCTGCGTAACTAATCATAGGCGACACTTGGCACATCAAAATGCTTCTGAGTGTCCTTACCATACTGGTAGTGGTTACCACCAAATAGTTGTCATCAAATGACAATTCAACAAAATTAATCCTTCGATGGCCTTATCACCTTTGTGCTAGCTTGAATAGGCTATGCTTGTGCACATCATATGTTGTGTATGCTTTTGTTGTATTTAAACCTTCTGAAACCTCTAACTGCAAGCCACTGGACACACCACTGTTGCCACTACTGTTCTGCTTTAGTGCTTGTACTTGGTTGCCAGTATAACCAGTCAGAGGCTGTCTAGCCACTAGACTTGGAAAAACTTTGGAAGCGATTTTGGAGGTCCAAATGGATGAAGTTCACAGTGAAACTTAGTGACCACAAATGATTTTTCAAAAGAAATCCAAATATGCAGTTAGATATGAGCTATGCCACACCTGAACAAGAATTATCTTTATGTTTTTGATTGGCTAGAAAAAAATTGGTTCAACTTCAGCTGAAACACCAACTGCTTCATCACAGCTATTTTTCCCTCTTATACAGAGATGTGGAAACAAAGACGAAACATCAATCTGCAACAAATTGTTTTTTTTGCCACTTTGCCAAGTGTCTAGATCACACAGAGTCAGTGGAGATTTTGCAGCTGGTAATAAATAAATTAGAAGCAGGATTAAACTGCACAAATATACTGCTGACGGCAATAATTTCCTGATGAACAACCCAGACTCTGCATGAACTTCCTTTAAACTCAGACTGTATCTTCTTCAGTTTTGTTTAACTGCACGTAGAAAAAGATTTGCACTTTACCATCCACGGTTGATTATGGTTTTGAAATGCTTATGGGTAGACAAAAATTTCCAACCATTATTCGTGGTGTTTAATTCAAAACAATCCTTATTTTCAGCAATGTAACTCTTACTTCGTCCATTCTTGTGGGAAATGAGGTGACGTTTATTCATTTTTAATTAATTAAGTTGTTTATTGAATGGTTGGGATTTAGCTTTTGATAATGTGATTTACAGGGAGGTTTTTATGTACACAGGTTCTCACCTCCCCCTAATACAACTGTTTAACACCTCTCCGTGTAATAATAACTATACTAATTTTAAAATTTAAACCTCAAATTTATTCATTTGAATTCTTATTAATTTATTTTATATTCTTATTTTCAACTTATATGTATGGCATCTTCAGGTACCTATCTCCTATTTTTTTTAAGCACCCAATAATTGCACATGTCTGTTTGTTTGATTGCCAAAACGGGAATCTTTGATTGCCTTGTTGCCAATAATTAGAAATAACTTGGTCTAAAGTAATACTAAAATTCAACATTTTTTTTTGGGTATTAACTCAGGCTAAAAGAGATCCAGAAGTTCTTCATCGTGCAGCAATTGTACTTGTTAATTCACAGATGCAGAATGGTGATTTTCCGCAACAGGTATTATTGGATCATCAAATTTTATATATGGAAGAGTTAATCTTATGATTCTGGTGCTGATTAATAACCTTCAGTGATATTCTTAGATGATATTTTAATTTAGGCTAATAAAAAGGTAGAACAGATAGCACATGTAGAGTTCAAACATTTCTGGGAAGAAAAAATGTACACAAAACTCGTAACAATGTGGACATTTTTGCAAAAGAATCAGAACGTTGGTATGACTGTCATCTGAGTAAGGTAATAAAATTGGCACATAGAAAGTTCCAACTAACATGAGAATGGTAATTACTTGTTAACATTCATGAGACATGTAGCAAAGATGTTTAATTGACCGAAATATAGCAAAATAGTTCTCACTTTTTGAATAAAACTTAATGTAATCCCCCTCATTAGCTCTGCTTGATCCCTCTAGATTGCATGTTTTCATTTTTACATTAGGCAGTAGCTGGAGGAGTAACATTTCCGCAAAATGGTAGGAATTGCTTACAAGAATAAAATATGAATGATATTGAGCAAATAAGTTCTTTTCACAAAAATGTGGAAAGGTCTTACTAGTATCAGTTTGAAGTAACATACTACAGGTCAAAAAACAGATGAGTATTTTAAATTACAAAAATGAACATTCTTTATGGGTTTAAACTAACAAATGACTGTCAACCTCGAAAGAAGAAGACCGGCATTAAAGTTCTCCAGTGATATCCAATTATGCAAAAGACTTTGCTCAGAATAGCATCCAAACTGATTAGTGATTAGTGTGAAATTGGAGTCATCACTGTAATTGGCAGGGAGACCAGCTTGTTTGGGAGATATTCATTCGATATATTTGGCACCTCTCTGTAGCTCATTTAGGCTAACCCTTAACTAGAATCAATAATCACAAGTGAATGCTAATAATATTCCCGCCAGTTTGAAAATTTTCATCATTTGACAAAAGATTGTTTTATAATTTCATCTATTTCCTCTGAAAATCATATTTATTTGAAATGCTCTGATAATTTCCCCACAGGTCATCTTTCTTTAGACTGCTTTGATAATTTCACCTTTTTTCTCTGTAGATCATCTTTCTTTAGGATGTTTTTATTTGAGATAAAAGTTAATTATAACATGAGTACTGGTTGAAACCTTCGGCTCTAGAATGACTTAATGATTTAGACACGGTTGTTTGTCCCAATGAAGGGATACCTGACCACATAACCCTAAACACTCACACTATGCACAGCGAAAGAAAAAACACATGCACAAGCAAATAAAATATTGCTTTCATTGATTTCAAGGGTACAGTTACAAACATATGGGCTTAGCCCTGCTTTTACACTAGACCTCTCAGCTCTACATTCAGTCTAATCCACAAACCTGAAACTCAGTATAATTCTAAGTTAATGTCTTGGGTGACAACAATTACCAACAGCCAAGATCTGTTGTGTTTGTCTCTCTGTGGAATTTCAAATTTCCTGCTTTATACCCTTTTGCCACCTAAATTGCTCTTGCTGCCTATATTAAAATTCACTACCTGCTTAACTCGCCTCATAGCTGTCTGTTTTGGTACCTGTCCTGAGCTGTCACATGGATGGTATTTCAAATTTCTTCTGCTGCCACATGTGAGCTCTCTCTCATTCTTTTTTATTCAATTTTCTTTTTGGTACTTAGAGGTGTATATGACATTAATTTTTCTCATCCGTTTCATTCTCAGATGCTGCTTTAAAAGTTTACAGCATTAAAAAAGTTGCCAACTCCAGCTTCAATTACAGAGTCCAGTGGGTAATACAAGTATGAATTTCAGCACAACATTTGACCATTGATTTTTTCCTTTGCCAATGGCTTGTTTATGTTGTTGCTTAGCCATGCATGCTGTACATGCATGCTTCTCCTCCTAAACTACAGGCAATCCATGAATCATCTTCAATAAGGAAGGTAATTGAAATTAAGATGATCATACCTCCAGGGCAATAAAGCACCATTACTAGAGTCAATATCGGGCCTTGGCCCCAAACATTTGCACTTTTGTGATATTTATGTCCTTAACTCTGTATAATTTGATTTCATTCATATCTAAAGCAACTAACCTTCCATTCCCTTAATTCTTAGCTGAGCACCTGGCTCCTCCAAACGATACAGCCAAAAGTGAACTTTGTTCGTAAGCTGCTTGATTGAAGTTAAGTTTTTGATCAATTGGAATATGATGTACACTCCATAACGAGTATGTCTTACCACATGCCGTTAAATCTGAAAATTGTCCATTCCTTAAACAAGTATAGCCCTACCATTGCATAGAATCATCTTATCGCATTTCTATTCAAGTGAAATAAACTATGTTCCACCAAGTCTTTGGGACGGGGGGACGTGTTTCGGGGACAGATTTTTGAGGCCTTTATTGGGGACGACAAGGGATGGAAAAGGGGACGGCTATATAAAAATATAGAAAATTTAAAAAATATAAGGAAGTTTCAAATATTCATATGATAACATTGATAAGACATTCATTATATTGAGATATACATTATAGAATCCTTAAAAAGTTAAAACACAACAATATAGTTCACATGTGTTTATTTAATTGCTTCCATAATTCATTGTCAATGTGCATATGTTATAAAATTAGTAAAAAATAATATTGCATACACCAAAATGCCCAAAGGCTACAAGTTTGCACTACAAATGTCAAAATGACAAACTCACAAATGTCAACCTGTAAAACATAATGATGGAAAGTATGAGGCTGCCTCTAATCAACATCTCCCAACACTGCATCAAAATCAGAGTCTGACTCTGAGTCACTGCCACTATGAGTATGAGAGGCTAGCTCATCTAATGGGACTTCAACTAATCCCTCATATGTGTCCTCATCAATCTGGGTGGCATCCTTTGGATCAACAACCCACCGTAAAGCTGGAGTCTATCGATACCCTAAAGTTCGACGATCTTGAAGTTGCAAAGCACTATGCATGGCCACCAACTTCTCTACACGTCTAGAGGTCAACCTATTCCTCTTGATAGAGTGAATAAAGTTGTATGTGGACCAATTCCTCTCTACAGCAAAGGAACTAGCAACCTGTGAAAGGAGGTGAATATTAAGCGTCCTCAACTCTGGTGCATCATTGCCATGTAGCTCTGATATAGAGTAATTGGAATTCAACTCCAGTTATGTGCACCATCCAATCGGATCTATTTGAACTAATGTAGCTCTATCTATTCTCATATCTGGTTTGCCAAATGTTGGACCATGAAGATTAGTAAAAGCAAGCCATTGTGTGCGAAGTAAACTCAACTCCTCAATTAAATACATCTTTCCAGGGGCCTTCATTAACCCTTCTTTTACCTCTTTGTCATCACAAGGAGGCAACCTACCAGCTTTTGGTGCATACCATTTGGGATTGAGAGCAAAGGCTTCCATATGAAATGCGGTGTTCATAGTGTTCCCCTGCCCTATCACAATGGGCCTAATGTGTTGCTCATACAATCCCAAGTTCGGATCCTTGTTAGAAATTGCTTGCTTCATTTTTCCAAGCATGTTGTCAAATGTCTCATAAATCTCTCCAAGACTAGGAGAGTCTGTATTAGCATATCTAATAACATCCACAACTGGTGAAATGAAGGAGCAAATATATTTGCAAATGGAAACAAAAATTTGAAAAAAGACAAGTTAGAAAATTAAAATCAGATTTTTTTAATAAAATCAGCAATTAAATTATAAATTACAAATTTATTAATAAAATGAAAATGAGCAAGTTAATAAAAATAACAACTTTTCACCTTACATTGGACCACCAATCATCATTAAGAACTTTTTGTTTGATGCTTTTTCCTTCTGTAGTGTTTGAAGTAGACCATCTACTCCACTTTGAATTAACCATCATCAACTCTAGAGCCTCCTACACTTCAAGAATTGTCTCTAACAAAATAAAATAACTGGCATACCTTGTCTCCACAAGTTTGAGGAATTCCTTCTTTGAAAATGTTCTAAAGAGAGTAGGTGAGGTGTGATGGTTGCAAATAAACATTTGAATATCTCTAGCTTCTATCATCAATTGTTGCACCCAATCTATTTTCCTTATGTCTTTCAATGCGTTGTTCAATGCATGAACACAACAAGGGGTCCAAAAGATGTGCTTGTAAGCACCCTCCACCATCATGCCAACTAATTTGCACACACGTGCCGAATCAGTGATCACCTACCCAACATTGGAGGCACTGACCTCCTCTATAGCACCTCAAAAAATATGAGCTATTTGAACATGTGAATGATGTTTATAAGTGGCTGATGTGTAATATCGGTCCATCCATCCATAACGATAGAGCAGCCCGTTCTAATCCAACATTGTCTCATGTCCTCCATCACCAAACTCACCTTGGAATATTCTTTGTCGAGGAGTGTAGTGCGTAGTTTATGTTCTCTAGGAGGGGTGAATGAGGAACCAACAATAGTTACATCTTTGAACATTTGTTTGAAGTAAGGAGAACGTGCTACATGGAATGGGATGGCATGGGCATAGAAAAAAATTGGCAATGGACTCTACCAACACTGTCTCATGTCCTCCATCACCAAACTCACCTTGGAATATTCTTTGTCAAGGAGTGTGGTGCGTAGTTTATGTTCTCCAGTAGGGGTGACTGAGGAACCAACTACAGTTATATCTTTGAACAGTTGTTTGAAGTAAGGAAAACGTGCTACATGGTCCAATGGGATGGTGTGGGCATAGAAAAAAATGGCAATGAACTCTACCACATTCTGTGCATGCTTATTGAACAAACTTGCAACTGTATTTGGCTGCTCACTATTAATAGTCTTCGTCTTCCCTCTTGTGGAAACATGAATATCATCACTAACACTAGCACTAGCACTAGCAACTATAGAGGGCATATGCATAGCTGATTGTGCAGATTATGTAGGCATTGACAACCCCTTAGACAGAGATTCTACCTCCATATGCAATCTATAACACTCTACCCTCTCATCCTCCTCTATATCTTCACAAACCTTCACCCCTTTGGCTTTAAAGCCCAATATATGAGAATGCACCCTTGTGTAGCTCTCTGTAAAATGATCGTGACAAATGAGACACATCCACAATCTAATAATCCCTGGATTTTTCTTTTTGTCTTTGTCTAGGGCTGTCACCAATTGAAGAAGTTCTTTAAAATTAGAGAGGCCTTTTGCATAAGTTTTTAGAGCTTCAAAAGGACATTCAAATGGATTTTTTTGAGGCTGTCCCCCTTCACCCATACCACTTTCATTTTTTCTTCCCTCTCAACATGTCCACTACTCTCCCTACTGCTGCTCATGTTGTTTTGTTCTGGGATTTAAAAACTGACAAAAAAAAAGAAGAAGCAAAAATTCATACATTCCATCTTTGAAACTTTGAAAAAATTTGAAAAAAAAAAAGAACAAATAGAAGATTAACATACCTCTTTTACTTCTCTTGTTGGTTGCTACCTCACTCCTCACCAATGCTGGTTTTTCCAACAGCACCTTCAAATCCTCTTCTTTGTCTTTCTAACTTGGCTGCAAATTTTTTTTCATGTAAAAGTGAACATAAGTGACAATAGGAGTATAGTATGTCATTGCTTTAGGGTTTAGAGGGGCATGGGGGCCCACACAAGGTAATATAAAATGTTTTTTTTGTTTTTAAAGTTATGTGTATTGGGGACGATCAAGAGACGTCTCAAACGTCTCCGACATGTCCCGAGAACGGCCTCTGCTGTCCCTGCTCCGTTCCGCCGTCTCAAAAATGTCCCCTGCAATTTTTGGATTTCTGGGGATGGCCAGTAAACATCCCCGAGCTGTCCTCACGTCCCCGGTGCAGGGACATGGCAAAAAATGTCGGGGATGCATCCCCATGCACCATAGGATACAAACCAATGCTTTCTGTGCAATATACTTTCAAACAACTGAATCATAATGAGTATGTGTTACCACAAGCCTATAAATCTGAAAGTTGCCCACTCTTTCAACCAATATATCCCTATCATTACATAGCCTCATATATCTTACTGTATTTCTTGTCAAAAGAAACAAACCAGCGCTTCCTGTGTGATATGCATTCAATTTCAAGCAACCAAATCACCATCACACATGGGCTTATCCTTTTCTTGAGAAACAACAAAAAATATTTTCCTTCTTCTTGTTTTCATGTTCTGTAACATAAAAGCCCCTACAAAGAGGATTCCTTCATGATTCTTCTCATACAACAAGATTTATCATCTTGGGAAAGTTGGAAGCTGTATATTTACAAGTTAATCTTAGAATAGAAAAGTGGATATTTGAGCTATGAAGTTACATTACCTAAAAATGATTGAGCAAGAGATGTCTAACATACAAAGAAAAATATGTAGTATCTTGTGTGTGCAAGTAGATTTTGCATTGTAAAGAAGAAACTTCATTTATACTGAATCCTAGGGAATACAAGATTACTCACTTGGCAACAAATTAGACCTGCTGAAAGAAAAGCTAAATGGATTGGAGGTTTAATTAATTTGCACTTTGTTTTCATGGCTCAACTTAAGTATTTGGAAGCTTTGATTAGAAAGATTGGTCACTTGTAGTTATTAATTTGAGTGGTGTATCTGCACAGAGAATTAGGTCAAAGTATGTAATCATACCACATACTTTTCCTCTTCAAAAAATGAACTGATGAGACACTGAGAATAATCCAAAAATCGATGCTAAAAACATAGAGAATCTCTTATGGACTGTGATCTTCGGATTTTCTATGAATCTTTCTTTTACAGAAAGGTGACAACATGGTTGTCGAAGTCATTATAACATAAAACTGTAGATATACACACCAAAAAAACAAATAGTGGATCTCTGTAGGGTACCTCAAAATTTGCTATTAGCATCTTCTCATCAAACTAAGAGCTCATTATATTAACAAGTTAATGCCCGGAATTTTTTTAGTGAAACTTGTTTTGTTGTTTTAGTTTAGAAAATTACAGTGAGCGTCAAGCAACAATCTCATTTTTATATATTTAGATTGGTTTGATTAGCAGTTAAACAGAAACGATGTTTTTCCTTCATTTATACCATAAACATGTGATTGATTGAAATTTTCTTATGCTATAACATTATATTAGAAAATAGGGAGGACTCAAAGTTGCTTTTAAACAGAAAAATATATTTAAACAAATATTTTCATTCAAACACCGTGTGGGTGTGTTTTTAGCATCGAGCAGTAATCAATTTTCATAGGCTTTAAAACTGAAAATGTAGTACTTGAAGTTGACATATTTTATTAATCGAAATGTTCTGAAGGGCACACTAATTGAAATATCTGGAAAAGAAAGAGTGAATGGTAAATTATTAATGATCGCTATTAGAACTGCTGTATGAATTAGATAAAGGCGAGGTTGAGTTTAATTGAAGTAATGCACATAAATATGGGTTCATTGTAACTTCTCATATATGGACGTTGTTCCTGTTGTCAGTGAAATGTATAGTCAGATCATTGACAAACCTATGCGTATCCTTACAAGCTCACAGTGATGTGCTTTACACTGAAAATAATGGGAAGCTTTAAGTATTCCATTATTATATTGCCATGTGCTTAGTATTTTATATCTATGGTTTTGATGAGTTTAAATGTTGATAATGGCTTGATATGTCACTGAAATGATTGTCAAAGTTTTGACATGTTTCTTTATTTCTAATCTTAACTATCACATCTTTACTATTTGCAGGAAATTATGGGCGTTTTCAATAGAAACTGTATGATCTCATATTCTGCTTACCGTAATATTTTCCCAATATGGGCTCTTGGGGAATACCATCGTCACGTACTTAGATCATAATGCATAAAATTCCCCACATTGTTTAAAAGTAGTTTCTTAATTCGTTCTCCAGCAAATGAGATGTTTTTATAAGAAGATGGGGATAGATTGTCAAATTTGGAACGAATAGACTAATTATCGTGGCTTTTTGTCAAGCTCTTCGGTTCCTGGTCTGGTCATGATTGGAATAATTGTGTTACATATCATGTAGGTTGTCATTATGTTTTTGTATGGGCCTTGCAAACGCAGGCACTAGGATAATCCTTCAAGTTCATCTTATTCATCTCTACTTTTACAAATAATCTTGAAACAATTCTGAGGAAAAATAGCCTAGATTTTAGAGCATCGGCATTTATTGGTTTTGTATCCTTTTTACATTTCAATTTCCTTGTTGGTTCTCTTTTCATTAAATGCAAGAACTGGTCATGATTATAATATAAGTAGGAGAAAACAATGGCTATCTAGTTCATTTTTGAGATGTTGGAAGAAAATGTATGTCTACAAGGTTTAGTAGTATCATGCTAAACAGTCAAAAGATGGGCAATGCTAAATAGCAAGGATGCAGTGGAATAATGTTTTATCTCTCACCTCTCTCTTCATATGTTATACGATTCTTTGAGCTTCTAAAGGTTTCTGATTCCAATTGTGAACGTCTCAGTTGATGCGTTGGTTCTTGGGCACATTTGTCTCAGATGCAGATCTACAAAACATCTCTAATCCTGCAATTTATTTGCCTTAAGTAAGGTCTCTTAGCCACGTTGACGACTCATCCTTCTCCCGCATTCCATAAAAGATTAAAAATTTATCTCACCTACAATTTATTTTTTAACGATTTAGCAAGCAAACCGAAAGAATTTAGGCCTAATGTTTTATGGGTAGGACTCTAGTTTGTCCAATTGAAAATTCAACCTGTTTTGATACTGTATTACCAAGTTATGGCCAACACTCTATACATTGATTTTTACGCATTTGGAAGCTAATATGGGGAAGATCTACATGCAATTCGGCCTCGTGGACTTGATAATTCTTCTATTGTATATGATATGATCAGTATAGACAAAATACACTCTTCAGCATCGAGTTATTTTTTTGATGTGCAAGGGTAGTCAAATAGTAAAAAATTGACGTAAAACCAGTTTGCCACTTTTGTACCAGTACTAGATCAATTTAATGTGCAAGGGTAGTTTGACGTAAAACCAGTTTACCACTTTAAAAATTGTCCCTGTACCATATCAATTTTCATGCCAATATGAGAGATACGAAGCTATGGCCATTTTATGAAATGCCATATTTTGTTTATAATTATTTATCCCCGTTTTATAGAGTAGATTGCCATATTTTGTTTATAATTATTTATCCCCGTTTTAGAGAGTAGATTGCCATATTTTGTTTATAATTATTTATCCCCGTTTTAGAGAGTAGATTGCCATTTTTTGTTTATAATTATAATTAATACAAATTTAAAGTGTTAAATTTATACATTGCAAGTCACAAATCATTAACTATATATTATAATGTAACAAGTTGGGGATTGGTGTTGGGTGATTTATGTGTTGAGTGTTGGGTGTGGTGGAATGGCAGGGGTTTCAAAAAGCTTGGTGCTTGCTAGTGTGAAGTTGTCTTAGGGTTTTCCTGTGGATTCCTCTTTTGTGGGTGAGAGTTCTAAGCTTAAGAAAGTTAATGGTTGTTTTCCGCGGAGTCAAAATCCTCCAATTCTGGTTATCTCTCCTGAATCGATACAAGAGGACATATCTTATTGGAGCCAACATGCTCTGATTTGTAAGTTCCTGGGTATTCATGTCACTCTCGGTTTTGAAGTCCTAGATTCGTCGGTCCTGGCAGGTTGAGGGTGATTTTGATATTTTGGTGGTTGCAAATGGCTATTTCATGATTGATTTTTCTTGCATTTCAAATCGAAATCGAGTTTCTGAGGGAGGGCCATATTTTTACAATCATGTTGGTTTGTTCATGAAACCCTATCATGGAGGATTTAATGTAGTAGAGGACCTGCCTTCACGAGTTCCTGTGTGGGTCCATCTGCTATGGCTACAGTTGGAGTTTTGGAGGGAGGATATTCTGCATCAGATTGTTGCTTTGTTGGGGAAGTCGACTGCCATCGCTCAAAATACTTTGGATAAAAAGGTATTTTCTTTTGCTCGTATTTGTGTTGAAATTGACTTAAATAATTCATTGCCAGATTTTTTGGAAATTTGTCATGGCTCTGCTTCATGGGTTCAACAGTTAGATTATGAGTCCCTTCTTTTTCGATGTCATTTTTGTCATAAGTATGGACACCTTCAATGCCAATGTCCTCAAGCACCCAAAGCGGTTGGGGTTTCTTCTCCTCCTTCATTTGGGCCTTCGATGGAGAAGGGGGAAAAAGGCAAGGCGCCTGTGGCTGAGGGTGGGCCGAATAATGATGGCTTCATTCCTGTTAAGTCGAGGGCTAAAGGGAGGGGTTAGAAGTAGGCCTATAAGGATAGATAGAGTGATTAGGGATTCAATCGTTTTGAGGTCTTGGATAATCAGGCCTTGGAGGAGGGGATTCCTGTTGAGTTTTCTTCTGGGGCCACTGATATGGATAGAGGGCTAGAGCAGACAAATGTTGCTAAGTATAATTCTTTGGCTTTGGAGTGCTGGGTGAAAATTATGTAATCAACTTTTTGATAGATTACACAACTTGGACTTCAGCCACAGCTATGTGAGATGTAAATCTCTCCTCTCGGAAAGGGGAGGCGCCCTTCTTACTGCTAACAAAAGCAATAGTAAAACAAACAAGTAATTACAAAATGTACACAAAACTTACGAAGTGGGGGGGGGGTGTGTTACATTCATCCTTCTCTCTTTTTTCAGAGAAGATGTTTACAATGCTTCACTGTTGGAAGTTCACAATTCTTAACAACTTGAAACGAACAACTAGCAGTAATACCAATACCTCTATCTTGTCAAAGCAAAGCGTAGAGATACCAGAAGTAATTAACAATAGACAAATAAAGTAAAAGGGAAAGCTCACGAAGGCACAAAGTCGTTCCGTAGCTTTTTCAATGTTGGATCTGTGGAAATGTATCGTTTGTCACGTTAGAAGCACAAAGTCTTCTTAGACGCAGCAATTCCTCGAACAGCATGAACAATTACAAGCACAAAGTCTTGTAGATTATCCAACCAAAGTATCAAAGAGCATGAACGATTACAAGAACAAAGTCTTGTAGATCATTCAACAAAAGTATCCCAAGAGCACGAACAATTACAAGCACAAAGTCTTGTAGATTATTCAACCGAAAGATAAACAAAAACACAAATGCAAATCTAAATAATAGATGCAACACAAAGTTTACATAAATCACTTAGAGTCCTTCAGATTTCATCACCTAATTACCACCAATGAGATCAATTCATAAAAGTATCGAATCCAACGCAAAGTTTGGCTTGCAATCCTCTTCTTTATTGATCAGATTTCATTCACAAAGCATGAACGCAAAGTTTCACAATTTTGCTTAAAAAAGGGCAGCACTTTGTTGCAAAATACTAAAGGATAAATTTACAATGGAAATCCCTCACATTATATAGAAAGAGGGATGAGCAAAATTAGGAAACTGATTGAGGAAATTAAGGAAAGTTAGGTGAGTGATTTTAGGAGATCTCACCTAACTTTGACCAAAGTCAAAGTGTAATTTGTTTTCAAAATATTACATCTTCGAGCTTGGTGTAATTACAATTTACAAAAAGACATTTGAAATGTCAAGAAATATTTACAAGATGCATAAAGGGATGCACCGGAAATGTCTAACACTGGAGAATAGGAGGCTGCTTCATGTTTCTTTGCCTTGGGCATGGAAGTCTTCATATTTCCTCCTAGTCTCTTGCACAAACTTCTCATCTGGACCAACGGTGTAATCCACAATGGTGTGAATTCTCGTGATCGATCTCATGGCAGATGAGTGAACCTTCTTGCACCTGTCAGAATCGTTTTCAGGTTATCAATGTGAGCCTTGTATCACAAATGATGTTGATGAAGCTTGAAGTCAGGCGTCAATCAATTTCATGATGGCTTCCTTGTAGATCGAGATATTTACGTGGCCGAGGAGAAGATACAATTTTCCTCAAGAAGTTGACGGGCAACTCTTTGATACCTTTTCAAGAATAACATGATGTCCTTCGACATCTTCCTGCACTTGGTGGAGATCTTCCGTAAGAGATTGAATTACTTGAATTCAATGTTTCAATTATTCTCTTACCTCAACGAACTTTTCTTTGTCGGAATTACCCCAACTGCCAATTTACTTGAGCTTTACTGTTTCATCTCGACCATGACAGGCATTTTTCCATGTCTCTGCGCTCTGGGAAAGTACACTTTTTCTTTATCAAGCTCTATGGTGAGCTTGGCCAACAAGTAGTTTTCTCTCTGCAGACCATTATATCTAGATTCGTGTTCAATGATCTTCTCAACAAATCATACAATACTCTGCCTTTGGAAGCCGAACTTCTCCGGCTTTCTTGGCCAATTTTGGGTCTTCAATACCACCACCATCGGTTGTGCATTACTTGGAAGAACACGCAAGTCTCTTTAACAATGGCATAATGCTCGCCCTGTTTTGTACATATTGCGAGCTTGCTCTACTTTATCTAGTCTTCCAGCCAAGATATCCAATGTCACTTGCGCATCGGCCTTTGCACTTTCATTGGTAACCTTGCCAAGCTGGACTTTTGTCACCGTGTAGTCTTCCATATTAACATCACCTTCTTCATGCGGTGGTATGCCAATTTCCGCATACTTGTGGCCAGACTTATCAACATTCAGCCTTGAGTATACCTTTTCCTTTTTCTTCCCTTTAGCTTTTGGAAGGACTATCTCTTCGAGGTCGAGCTCCTCCAGAGAAATCATTTGCTTTTTACGCTTCGACACTTGAGATATTAGCCAAGGGGGAAGAATGGAAGTGTGAACTTCTGGATTTACTGTCAATTCAGCCGTCATTGCTACTTCTGAAGTTATTGTCACGTCTGAAGTTACCCTGGGTATCATGACAATAGGAGAAGTGTCTGTCATCATTGCTCCTGTAGTTGGCACATTGAGCTGATCACGCATTGACTCATTCATGAAACGATTGAATTCATTTTCAGAAGTGATATCATACGTTGGCGAAGACAGGCTAGGAATGGACGATGGAGGACTCGACAGTATATCAACCGTATGGATGCTTGTCACTGAGGGAGTATCAAGCGAGGTTGATACTGCAGGGATAGTGGATATCTCGACTGCAGGAATGCATGTGGTAGGAATAGGTGACGAGGGAACAGGAGGTGGAGGAGTCTTTGAATTTGGAGGGGTATGAGGAACATTGGAAGTCCAGGTGATGACGTTCTGGGAATTTCCTCAACTACATTCTTAGGAGGAGAAGTAGTTCTTTCTTGATCATGCCCAGGTTCCTGTTGATCACCCTCTTGTCTCTCCGATTCTAGTTCACCTTCAAAATCACCTTCAGATCCTTCATCAGAATCTTCTTCAGACTCTTGCTCGCTTTCAGAAACCTCTTCTGCATCGGAGTCTGCTTCTGCTGAATCTTCATCTTCAGCGGATTGATCACTTGAAGTTTCTTCTTCATCGGAATCTACCTCCTCTGGAATAGACTTTTTACCCTTAGAGCGGGATGGATTAGATTCCGTGATTTTTGTATCTGGGACGGACTGGGTATCTTTCTTGCCAACAGTGAACTTGATCCTAGGACCTCTTCGTGAAGAAGTGGGAACGGCCGTTGATTTATTTTTGTTGCGGAGTTCTTGCTGTTGGCGAGCTTCTTCTTTAGATTCCTCTCCTTCTGAGTCTGTTATGAAACTTTTCATTGCATAACCATGTTTATGTAACCATTCTTCAGTGTTGGCTAGGATTGGCCTCAACCTCTCTCTTATGTTGGTAACTTCTTTCCTAGACCATTGAATTGCAGGCAACGACCTTTTAGCAATTCCTTGTTCATCATAGACAACATTCATGATATCACCTAGATCTGTAAAGTCCTCTGGTAGGTCAACAATATCAAGATCTCTGATCTGCTGAACAGTCAACCTGCAATAGTCCATTTTGTGAATGGCTTCTTCATCTCTGCAATCAGCCCAGATGTCCTCAAAACAGTACTTGTGATGATGACCCTTTTGCAATCTTTTTCTGACATCTCGGTAATCGAAATCAAACCTATACCTGTAGGTCTTGATTGTCATGATCTGCATTTCAGCTTAAACAGACTTAGCCTTTTGTGCAGTAGGGATAGTATATCGGCCAATGGTCAGTGGGAACTTGAATCCACGCTTGTGGTTGCTTCTTCCTTCTTTTTGCACTGACATCAACTGTCTGCAAGTTTCCATGAGAACCCACTTATCCGAAGGATAACGTGGTAGCATGTAGGGACAACTAGTGTAGCACCCTACTCTCAAGTAAGTAAACGTTGGGAATTGAAGAAATAGGCATCCAACTTTACTTACCACCTTATACGCCTCATCGGATACTCTCCTTCTTTCAAGAGCTGGATCAAAATTGAAAAGCAAAGGCGCAAAGAAAGCATCTGTGACCCGCCTGAAGTGATGAAAACTTTCCTTCAGCTCCAGTTGATAGAAAAATCTGTACACAGGTACCATCATCCGATTCCCTTTTGTAGATAGACTTGGGAATTGTCTCATTACAGTTGCCGCGTACACCAGGTAAGAAGTCATATAGAACTTCAATGTAGAAGGAGCATTGATCAACTGCTCATGTATTTCATCACTAATCTGTTTGCCCCAGTCAATATGCACCTTCTGTCTTCTTATGATCCTGATGTATTCATACATCCAATCATGAAAAGTGGATGATTCAGGCAAGCCTTTCACTCTGCTTAGAAATGTGATCATATCTTTGATGTCATCCTTGAAATCACTTCACAGGAGTCCTTTCGGCCATCTGGAAACAGATGATCTAGGCTTCTTTAACCATTGAGTGTTTATTAAGTGTTTAGCTTTATTGGGATCAGCGTCAAAGACCTCTTGTGCTTTTGATATAGAAATATCAATGTATTTCTCCATATGAGGAACCTTGAAAACAATGTCAAAGAAATCAGGGTCGAGTCTCAGAATCTCGTGCCCGAAAGAATCGATCACACTTCTACTTTCTCTGATGTAATGAGACGCCACCTGAAGAACAAACTCTGTATTATGTGCAACTGTAGGGAACATTGCCACCAAATGAAGGTTGTTGTGTACGATTGCTCTCATTGGATCAAGAAGAGGCTTCGTCTCTGTTTGCTTTGCAAAATCAACCAAAAACTGATGACCAACCTCCGTGTCTTTTATCTCTTCCACCTTGGAGAATACTACGGTCGGCGGATAAACACCTTGATATTTGTACTTTATTTTGCCTTTTGCTTTCGAAGAAGACGGAGGTTTACTGACAGTCATAAAAAACAACTGGAACTTTGATCACTCTGACTTGAAGATCGTTGAAAAGAGACTGCAAGGTGTTGAGCCGTAACAAACATTAGTCGTTAGGAAACATGGGAATGCGCGAAACGAACAACGATGATGGGAAAGCATGGAGCGGATGACAAGGCACACAAAACGATGCACAAAAACGGAAGGAACAAGGTTCAAGAGTGAAATGGTCAGAAATGAAGCTCATCTGGAAAAGATTGTAAAAAGTGTAAGGGCGCCAAAATTCAGCGCCCTTACATTCTGGAAATTTCATTTTTGATGCAAGGGCGCTAAATTTTAGCGCCCTTACATTTCTCAGAGTTAGAAAATATTGACATGTTCAATATGTCAAGGCGCTAAAATTTGGCGCTTCAGCATCTTTGGCATATTTTGGTATAACAGATGTAGAGGTGCATGAAAACGTTGCTCGGGGTTGGAAAAGTATTTGTTTCATGGAATCACAATTCAAGTTCGTCTCATCACCATTGTGTAAGCATTCAAGAGCTAAAGAAACCCTCTCTCAAAACAATAGATCTCTTCAATGTGCTTGTGTTAAGACGTGATTGCAAGGGCGATAAAGAGGGAAGCCAACACAAAAAACGTTGGAGAGAAACACACTCAAAGAATGACGCGCAAAGAGGAGATTTGCAAATGAAACGTTAGGAAGAAGAAAGAAAGAATGCGCTTTCAAAACAAAATGTGAGGGTTCCATCGCATGAGAGCAAACAAAAAAACGCGAATGGAGAAAAACTCGCATGACACACAAGCACTTTATGAAGAAGAAGCATGGAAAGGGCATGAGAAACGAAAACACGAATGGAGAAGAAGACTACGCGTGTGGGGAAGAAAAACGCTTGAAGAGGACGAAGGTAAGATAAAAACGTCTCATGAAAATCTCCAGATATGTACAAAAACGAAAGAAGAATAGAGATAAAGCAAAGATAACGACTTACCAAAATGAAATGCAAAGTGCTGGAGAGGAATGTCGAAAATCTCAGAAAAACGTGTTTGCAGTTTGAAGAAAACTCGCCTAGCATGAAGAGAGGAAGAACAAAAATCATAACAATGAAAATGGCGAATTAAAAGACTTTTAAGTGAAAGAGAAAATCGAAAACCTAACTCAAGTCGAGCAATAAATTTAGGCACGAAAAGTGGCACGATTGACGAAAAATGCGAAAATCATGAAGAAACGTGCCAGGGCCAAAAAGGTTGTGTCAGGAAAAAGTGTAATAGCGCTAAAATTCAACGCTATTACATTTTTGGAAAAAAGTTCACTTTCATGCAGGGGTGCTAAAATTTAGCGCCCCTGCACTTTTCATACTTAGCCAAATTTTGGCTTCAGAGCAGGAGCACACTTTTTCAGTGCCACTGCATTTTTCGCAATTCGCTAAGTACGAACAGTGAGACTTCGCGAAGGAGCTCGTTTCGAAGGTCTTCGCGAGGCGAACATAGGGGGGTGCTCGAATTGACTATTCGAGGCTTTGAAACACATTTCGAGGTAGCTTGAAAATCACTTCGTTATGCGTACTTGAACTTCACGAATCCTAGGAAATAGACAAGTTTTGTAGGGGGTTATCCGTGGAACGAGCGCTGCTAGATTCCGTGATAACATGGAGCAGGGGAATTTTGGGCTTCCTAGTGCCTCTGCAGGTTTGCAGGATGATATTGTATTAGCGGATTTAGCTAAGGAGGTGTTGTCTTCAGGTAAAGGACGGGGATCATCTCCTATTCTGGGGGTGCTACAACGCTCTCTTAAGAAGGGTCATTTTGAAAATTCCTCTAAAGTTGGTCGTAAAAAGGATGTGGACAAGATTAAATCTACTAGGGATTTGTTGGTGGAATCCGGGTTTGTTAAGACCATTGATACCCACTTCTCTCAACCTTCCTCATGATTATTCTTTCATGGAATGCAAGGGGGTTGAATAGCAGCCCCCGTCAAAAGGCTATTCAGGATTTGATTGTGGTTCATTCTCCAGATATCTTTTGTGTTCAGGAGACTAAGCTTCGGGTGGACTTCATGCTTCAATATGCTCTTTGTATTTGGTTTTCTAGTCAGTGTCAATGTATTGGTTCTAGGGGAAACTCTGGAGGTCTGGCTCTTTTTTGGGATCTACATAAGGTTGTTCCTTGCTGATGGATTTTTAGCCATTCCTCTATTTTTGTGGTGGCTTCGGTTTTGGAATCTGGTGAGACTATTTTGGTCAGTAATGTTTATGCTCCAATTGACATCCGTGGTAAAATCCAACTTTGGGCCCATATCATGTTGGGTCTTGTGCACTTTATCTTCCTTGGATCTTAGTTGGTGATTTCAATTTTGTTGTGTTTGGAGGAGAAAAGAGGGGGGTTGCCTATGCTTGGTCTTGCTTCAAATCTTTTTTAGGCAAATGTAGATTCTCTTGCTCTTGTTGATGTTAAACCCTCTAATGAAATATTCACTTGGAATAATAGATGGAGTGGGCCAAAAGCGATATTTGAGCGGTTGGATAGATTTCTTGTTTCTAGTTTTTGGGTGGGCAGTAGCATGGTCACTTGCTCTGAGATTCTTGACTAGTGTGGCTCTGATCATTGGCCAATTAAATTTTTTGCTTCTTTTCTTACTCCAAAAAATTCTCCTTTCAAATTTCAGCTTATGTGGCTTCGAGATTTGTCCTTGTATGATCTTGTTGCTCAGTGGTGGCGAGATGGGGTCCTTACATATGGTACAACTATGTGTTCTCTTGTTAAGACATTGCAATATATCAAGTATCATCTTAAGCGATGGAATAGGTCGTGTTTTGGCAATCTTCGGGCCAAGACAAGGGAAGCACAGGATCATCTTGCTATTATTACTCGCCAAATTCGAGATTTGGGATTTTTGGAGGCTCTTGGACATGCCGAGTCCCAAGCTCTAAAATTGGTGGAGTGGGAGCTTTGTGAGGAGATTTTCTAGAAACAAAAGGCTAGGATTGATTGGCTTCAAGAGGGTGACAGTAATACTACTTTCTTCCATCATTCTGTGCAAGCTCGTCAGAATAAGTGTTATATCTCTTCTCTTGTTAATTTTGAGGGTCTTTCAATTTCTTCACAACAGGCTTTGTCTAGAGAGGCTCGTCAATTTTACTTTGCTTTGTTTACTGAGGATTCACCTCCTGTTGAGGCTGATGAGAATATGGTCCTTGCTTGCATTCCTTCTTTGATCTCTAATGATTTGAATGCTTCTCTTACTCGTCTGATTACTCTGTTTGAAGTGGAGGAGGTTGTGTTTGGGATGAATAAGGGGAAAGTTCTTGTCCCTGATGGTTTCCTAGTTGATTTTTTCCAGAAGTTTTTGGATATTGTGAAGCTGGATTTGTTGGAAGTTGTCTGGGAGTCTCTTCATAGTAAGCAGATGCTTTGAGCCCTGAATGCTACTTTTCTGGTTCTCATTCCTAAAAAGGAAGGTGTTGATAGGCTTGAATTCTTTAGACCTATTGCGCTCTATAATGTGGTGTATAATATTATTACAAAATTGATTGTTGAGAGGCTTAAACCTTGTCTACCTATTGTGATTTCTGAGGAGCAAGGAGGCTTTGTGGTGGGTCGTCAAATTTTGGATGGGGTGGTGGTAGCCTTTGAGGTCATTCATTCCATGGCGACCTCTAAGGATAGGTCTATGTTCATCAAGTTGGATATGGCCAAAGCTTATGACACTTAAATGGAGTTTTCTTCAGAAGTTTCTGTTGCCCTTTGGTTTTTCTTCTGATTAGGTGAGTTGGACTATGAGTTGTGTAACTTCCTCATTTTCGGTTATTGTGAATGGTGAACCTTCAGAGCTTTTTTACCAGGGGCCTTCGTCGAGGGGATCTACTCTCTCCTTATCTATTTATTATTATGGCGGAGGGCTTGGGTCGGTTTCTTAAATTTTGGGTTTCTCAAGGCTTGATTCATGGTTGGCAGTGGGGTTTGGGTTTGCCAATGCTTTCTCATCTCCAATTTGTGGATGACACTTCTTTTATGGGGTTGGCTCGTATTCAGGAAGATGAATCATTTAGGCAAGCTTTGGATATCTACCTTGCTACTTCAGATCAGAAAGTCAATGAGCAAAAGTCTTATATTTTCTTTTTTGATACTCAAGCTATCTAGCAGTGGATTGCAGCTATTTTGCGGTTTCAAATAGGGTCTCTTCCCTTTGTCTATTTGGGTATTCCTCTTGTTGTTGATCATCAGCCTAAGTCCTCCTGACATATGTTGTTTGATAAGCTGAGGCAGAAGGTAACTCATTAGGCTCATCGGTGGTTGTCTACAGCTGCTAGAGTGACTCTTCTCAAGTCAGTTATCCAGGCCCTTCCCATCTACAAATGCTTTGTTCAAGTGGCCCCTATGTATTTTCTTAGGGAATTTGATGCTCTCTCACATCAATTTCTTTGGAGTGGTAACTTGTTGTCTACTAAGTGGAGCCTTGTTAAGTGGGAATCTGTGTGTAGACCAAAGTAGGAGGGTGGTCTTGGTTTACGCTTTGCTATTTTGAACTGGCAAGTTCTTGCTGCTAAGCTTTACTGGCATTGGTGTACGAATCAACACTAGTTATGGGCCCGTATTCTCAACCATAAATATCTTAGGGGTGTTGCTTCTTTTGAGGTTCCTTGCTATCCTCTAGAGGGGAGTGGTTCTATGATTTGACATACTTTGAAAGTGGGGGCACATTTGATTAAGCGTGCGATTTTTTGGATTTGTCATTCAGGGTCACAGGCTCTTTTTTGGTTAGATTCTTGGGATGGTCACCCACCTATTCTCTCTACTTTCCTCACCTCTAGTCTCTTTCTAATTTTTTTACTGTAGTTGGCTGAGATACCATTGAGCATTATAAGTTGCACAACATTGTGGATCGACTGTAAGCTTTCGTTGGAAGCATCCTTCTGAGTGGCCACCTGGGGGTCTAAGGAGGATAGGCATCAGCCAGCTCAGCTTCTGGCTTCCCATGCTTGTAATTCTTTGAGGGGACCTAATGTCTTGGCTTGGGATGGTTTTGGCTTGTCCGGGAAGTACTTTTTGTCTGTTGGTTATAACAGTTTGGTAGGCAATTGTTTGGGGATATTGAGGTCCCTTGGTGGAAGCAAGTTTGGTACAAGTTGTTGTGGCCCAAGTGCAATTTCTTCATATGGTTAGTAGCTCAAAACCAGTGTCTTACTTGGGATAATTCATGTAAGCGTGGTTTCCAATGCCCTTTAATGTGTGTTTTGTGTCATAACTGTGAGGAGAGTGTCTTTCATCTCTTCTTCCAATGTTCCTATGCTAGGGAGATTTGACATTTTTGGTGGAGGGTGTGGAATACGCCCTGTTGGCATGTTTCCTCGTTGGTTGAGTTTTTGGATCGGTGGGGCAAAGCCCGTGTTTCTACTTCCTTTCTTCAAGTTGCTTAGGCTCTTGGCCCATCCTTTATTATCTCGAACCTTTGGTTGGAGAGGAATCGTCGGATTTTTCAGGATGTGATGTTGGTGGCTTCTCGCTTGTGGTGGAAAATTTTGCATTCTTTGGGAGAAACTATTGCGGCTAAGTGTGATCTGACAACATCAATGGATCCTTGTGATGTTGGTTGTTGTAATTGTCTTCATCTTCCTCCTCAACAACAACAACTCATGCACAACAGATGTAGACATCCTACCTCGAAGGTGAGTAGGGAGGGGAGATGGTCTCCTCCACCTCAGGGAGTCTTAAAAAACAACACAGATGGCTCTTCTCAAGGAAACCCTGGTCATATTGGAATTGGTGGTGTTGGTCGGGATAGCTTTGGAGATGTTCAGCTTATCTTCTTTGTTTATAAGGGTCTTCATACTAATAATTTAATGGAGGCTCAGGCCATTTTATCAGCTGTGGAGCATGGAAGTCAATTGGGGTGGTGAAGGATCATATGTGAGTCTGATTCCCAGGTTGTGGTGAACTTGTTGAATATGCGGCATTTAGATGATGTTAGTTGGCATTTGGCTTTGATTGTTGATCAGATCCTCAACCTCTGTGCTTCTTTGGAGTTGGTTACTTTCACTCATATTCCTAGAGAATGGAATGGTGTTGCTGATTGTTTGGCTAAATGGGCTTTTGATCATATTCATGATTGGAATTTGGTGGACCGGGGTCAGTTACCCTCGGATCTATCTCAACAATTGGATCACTTGGTGGAGCTCGATAGAGCTATGTAATGTCGTACTTATTTTAATAAAAAATTTACCCCTCCTTTATGTTAAGAAAAATGTTTAATTGGATATAGGGTCAAGTTCAATAATTAAATTCATTATTAAATGACAATTTCATGAATAACTTATCATTAGAATTGCTAAATGTATCTAAGCATCCTAACATGACTATTGCTATAAGATCCCAACCAATAAGTCCCATTCATCTCATTGTGTCATTAGACTCTGTTTACATGAGACTAATTACTATAAAGTGTATAAAATATATGAGACTAATTTGTCTTAATAATAGAGGAATCATAAATGCATAAAAGATTGTAGATGGAGAATGTAACAATGATGAGAGCCAATATAAGCATTAATGAGTAACTATTTTGTCATGTGTCATAGTTTGTTTATTGTTATCAAATGCTTGTCACAATTAGGTTCAATAAGTTTGATTGACTAACTCAAATTATCGTCTCTCTCCACATTTTATGTTTCCATAAGGACCTTCATAAGCTCTTCCTAAAATATACAAATGTTTAAGAATTGTGATTGGAAAAGAAAATTTAAACATTGAGTGACATGATACACAATAGACAATTTGAGGAAATTGTGAAGTCATTGTTCCACAAAATAACATTTAATAGGAGATAGAAGTGATTTATGTTAACTAGATTGTAATTTTGGTGATCTCACCATATAAAGCTCAATTAGCTGTATACTTTGAGGCTATTTACAAGAAATCACTTTTCTTCAATTTTATTTTATGTTTAGTATTTACAAGAAATCATTTTTCCTAGATTTTACATTAAGTTTTAGTAATTATGTTAATATTCCTTTAATTAATAAGAGGTATTGGATGAAATGGTTGGTTATTATAGAGTCTAAGTTTGTTCAATATTCATAATTGAAAACTTCTATAGTTTCCTCGAGTCTCATGGTAGATTATTTAATAGCAAAGTTTGGTAAAATTGACAAACTTGACAAATTGGAGAGTCTTGGACATTAGAATGGTATAATGTAGTGGATATTTGGAGTTTTTTGAGTGCATCTCTTACTAATCAAGACACTTGCTTAGATGGTTTGCAGCAAATGTAAATCCCGTTGGTTCTTTTTCACCAATTATATGCATTAGATTCCATAGGTTGTAATCTAGTTTTGATGTAGAAATTTTATATTGCAAGGAAGGCTCTTGTGGATCATTCCTTTCATAGCTAATGACACTTATCTCAATGATTTTTTGTCACAATATGGATCGATCAATGATGAGTTGCTCATAATTGTCTCAAGTAAATAGGAAGATACTTTTGCAAATCTCAAACAAAGTTTTTGTAGACATGGTAATGGTGGGCATTGGAAGTTAGTGGTAATTACACCACCATACCATCTAAAGCATAATGAGGCATCTTTTAATAGTTTTACACCATAAAAAATGAAGCCCAACAAATAAATTAATATGAGCCCAAGACCTCAAAAACAGGAGTTGAGTTTGGTGTTAGTAATACCTTTTTGGTGCAAAACTTGGCATTTTAAAGAACTAATTCAAGTGATTCTTGACCAATATCAATATCTTCTCCTTCACATTGGAATCAACCATGTTGACACTTGATAAATACAATAATATTAGGAAAAAATAGTTGATGTTCCTACACATATTGATACACAAAAAATATTGAAGCATTATGTTATGAGGGTTGACTAAAGGATGTTATGTGTATTTTATACCAACTATCTATTGAATCAGGAAGAAAGGAAATCCATGTTAGAGTAATCATGCATTAATTAAATAGTTAATTAATCTTTAATTGATTATTACTTTGATTCATTTCATGCACTTAAGCTAAATGTGGGAGTGTTTTTTTTTCTATTAACTAGGGTGAGCTTTTATTAGATCATTTTGTCTCATCACATAGGATGTTGACACTTATCATGATCTAATCCCTTTATCATATAGGGTTGCTTTATAAAATACTCTCCCTTATTGTATTATCTCTTAATCTCCTTGAAGGCTCTTGAGGTTCATTTTGTAAGTTTTTCTTGTTGATGATATAACATATTATTGTTTGTAGCTCTTTTGCATGGTAAGTGTTTTTGTTCGTTGTTTGATCTTGTGTCTCGTGTTTATTCATAATTTTGACAATCTATGCATAGATAAAACTCAATGGTCTTCTGATAAATATATTTTCTAGCAACCGAGCTCATTAGAGTGTATTGCAAATGTGGTAAGAGGGTAAAAATGTGTCTTATTTTTTGGGAAAATGAGAGAGGATCATGTACTTGTTAATATCATAATTATGAAAAGTGCCAACAACAATTTTTTTGAGGAAAATCTTTTTAGCTATTCACAAATGCAGGTATCTTAATTGAGCATTCTTGATAACCTTGCAATGTTTTCTTCCCTAGTGGTTTGGTGCCTACACCTATTTGGCATCAACCTCTCAAATATACAAAAAAGAATCATCATGGAAGATTAGGGAAATTGCAACTAAGCAAATAAATTTTGTGGTGAGCAGAAGTGAAGAAAAGTAACTTCACATAACATGGAGTGGCAAGATCTCGAGAAGGTTTTGAATCTAAAGAGCAAATATTGTGCAATCTCAAATAATTTTAATTCAATACTAATTTTCCAAATTTTGACCTTTATTATTTCAAATGAAAATACTACTTCCATAAGTTTGAAACATCAAAAAGCAAAGGGAAAAATATTCCTTACGAATCACATTCTCCATTTTATTGCTATCAAAATAGATCATTCATTTTTGTAATCCTTCGTTACATTTTGGGGAAGTTCATTTTCCAAGGTATAGAGAAGATTATAATTGAGTGTGGCTTCTTCAAGGGAAAATATTAGTCTAGATGTGAAATATCATTTCTCTAAAACATTCAAGAAACATCTTATGATATATTGCATTGCATAAGGTAGATTTTACTTCTTATAGATACCAACTCTTAAGGGTATTTTTTTTATCCTAGTTTGACATTGATTTATCCCTCTCTTCTTGATTTGTTTGGTTGTGGTAGGCCACAACTTGAAAAAATCTTGGTGGATGGTTTGATATGGAATTGGGTGTAGTTGTTTGAATTTGTACATTTGCTAAATCACATTTTTAAAGCATTAGGGAAAAAAAGTGCAAAGCAATTTTTTAATGACTTAGCATGTCAAATGGTTATTATGGGTATTGCAACATGATAGTGTGCAAGTTCGTGGCTCTCATTGGTCTCACATTTCTTATGAATAGTTTTAAAGTAGTTGGGTGCTTTTCATTGTGTATGGGATGGGTTGAAATTAACAAATTGGAGGCCAGACTAATGCAAGTTTTGTTGAAGTGTTATTCTTTTGCAAAATGTCTTGAAATAGGTTATATTGATAATGTGGAAAAACAATTGTTTCCCTTTTTGTTGTTGTTATGGGTACTTGGTACGAGGTGCAAGCATTCTTAGAGTATTAAGATCCTCGATCCTATTCAAAGTGGAATCTAGAAGGTTTCTACACTAGAATGCACATAGTATATACCTAATGTTGATTACCTACTGGTATTTTTTCAGTTAAATAATTCCAATAGACTTTTAAGTAGAAAGTAAATGATAAAAGCAAAAAAATCTTTGAGATCTTGACTATCATATTTTCTTGGTTATGAGCAAATTAATCTATATTTAGTTCAATATTGAAACCCCTGTTTGTCGACTACTATTCACTTTCTTTTGGTTGACATGAACTTTATGGGTTCAACTTGTATTAAGACTTAATTAGGTTTAGGAGCATATGATTGTTTGATGATTTCATTGATTTTTTTAAGGTAAGTTACATTGTGGGCCCATAACCCAAAATTCCCTTAATCAATTTTACATCTTAATCTTTAGAATGCATGATGTTTAACTAAGTTGGTTGGAATGAAATAATATTTTTATGAAATCAAATATATATTATCTTAGCATCAAACATGAGGACATGCCAAATTTTTACAAGGAGAGAGACAAACAATAATTTTTTTTAAGCAAGAGCTAGATATTAGTGTAAACATGATATACATAAATTATAAGTTTTAAAATTATCCATGGATGATAATAGTTTACTATTGTTGTTAAGGTACCTAGCAAAATTACCATCTTTTGTTTTATTTAACTTCGCTAGTAGACTTGATCAACCCAATAAATTTGTACGTGTTTTATAAAGTATTATCGAGAAAAGATATCCTTAGAATGTTATAAGATGACATTAATTACCTAAGAGTCCAGGACAAGGTGATAAATATTGAAAGTTGTTTTGTCTAGATTAGGTGTTACAAGCTGAAATATACTAACCAATTTTTTGCCACAGTTTTTACACAATCACCAACACTTGGACAACTTGATTAGCGTTAGCTCCAAACCCAAACTCTATCAAAGCAACTCTAACCAAGAATGCACCCTAAAACCACTTAAGGAAGAGGGGCGGGCATATAGTCAGAGGATCCCTAGGATCTAAAACTTGATACAGAAATTGAAATTGCTTACAACTAGGAATGTAAAATAAACTCAACGGCAAGAATGTGCACACAAGATCCCTTTGAAGGTGACGTGCTAACATATGATAGAGTGATTATTACAACTGAAATAATTAGGCGGATAACTAGCCAAGGAAGATTTTCAAAGTAAACTAATTCATCTGGTGTGGCGGGCATCCACTCAAGAGTGGGGATTCACCACTTAACAGTGGGTGAGAATAGCAAATACAAAGTAATTTTCCTCCTCACTGGCGGTAAACCATCCAGGGGTTATTGTATGTGAATTAGAAGCACAAGTAAATGCATAATTAACAATGGTTGGATTAGTACTACTAATTCTCAACCTTACAACTAAAGAAATATGCAATTTACAGTGTGTTACAATGATAGACTGAAAGAAACTGTGAGAAGGATGATTCTTCCCTGCTCTAAACCACTCAATTACTGAAATTGAAGCTAAAAACTGAACTTATAACAATCTGATTACAAAAACCAACAAACTGAAAGTGTAAACCAACAACTATGAAATCAATGAATTGTTCATAACTCATTCAATATACCTCCAAATGACATGAAATGAATTGCAAATGATTTGTGGAGGATAGGCTCCCAAACTTCAACTCAAAAACAACACCAAAGATCACTAAATGAAGAGGCACGAATTCCCAAGCACTTCCAACATGGTATGGCCTTCAAAAGGGGCAATTTGCTTCTCAAAAATCAGAAACAACATAATAAAATCTGCAAACTTCTATGAAGGGTCAGCCAAGGCATAGGAAACTAATGATCAAATACCCATCTCCAAATTAAAATCACCATAAAAGCTGCAAGTGAAATCGACTTTCAACCATGACTATATCAGCAACTCCAAAACTGGAAATATCATCAAAAACTTCAATTATGAGGCTCAATCTGCTAGTTTGGATGAGAAGCAACAATAAAAACCAACTAGGTGTTGTATTTCGAACACGAAATTGGATTGAAACTAGGAGGTAAGCATCCCTCAAAGTAAAAACCAAGTTGTCATTTTGACAACATAACATTAGCATAATTTGATGGATGAGAAAAGTTGGAGCAAACTTCTCTTTTATAGAAAAAGAGGTGACTTCTCAAATTCCCAAAACTCCTCCAAGAAAGAGACACCAAAAGTCACTTTTTGAAATTTTTTAAAATTCAAAAATATTAAATCTTCCTCAAGATGATGTCCATTTCAAGGCAATTAGAAATTCATTAAATGTTTAATTTTCCCTTTATGAGGGCGTCCCCCTTCAAGTCCCTCTTTTAAGCACAACTTGAAGTTAAAACCTTAGGCTAAGGGGTCAACTTAAAATTATATCATATTGCCTTGAAAAATGAAATATTTCACCAAAATAATGCTTTTAAAAGTCAAAGCTTGAACACAAGCAATTGCTCCAACTAAAAATGAAGAATTGAAGACTGACAATTGAACCACTGCCAAAATTAGTATTTACTAAAAATAGTAAACACCTAGAAATGCCACAAACCTCCAAGCAAGGAAACCCTAATTTCCTCTCAACGAGCCTACGGGCCTTCGAAATAGGCTGATGAGCAACTGAACTGATTACTGATGAGAAGGGGACATTACAATCTGCCCTCCTCGAGATTTCTTGTCCTCAAGCAATTGTAAAGATGGATGCTACAAAATATGTTCACCTTCCCACATTGCGTCTTCAATAGGCAAGTTCCTCCATCTAACCAATTACTCCTTGATTGTTCTTCTCCTCAAGGAGCACTCTCTAGTTTCAAGAATCTCTTCTGGAATCAACACCAATTGACCTTCCTCATCCAATGGAGGTAATTCTGAAGTAGCCACCACATTCTACCCAAGTTACTTCTTGAGGCGTGACACATGGAAGACGTTATGCACCCTACTTTCAGCTAGAAGCTCCAACTCATATGCCACTTCACCAATCCTTCTGGTGACTTTGAAAAGACCATAATAACGTGGCTTCAACTTTTCCGCACCACTCTTCTTAAGGGAAGATTGTCGATAGGGTTGAAGGCTCAAGTAGACCATGTCTCCCACTTCAAAAGATCTCTCAACACGTTGTTGATCAGCGTATAAATTCTACTGATTTTGAGCTTTTTGCAAATTTTCCTTGAGAGATTTCAAGATGTCTTGGCTTTGTTGAAGCATATCTTTCGCCTGTGGAGTTCTACTATCACCAAACACCAAACCTACAAAGTTAGGTGCATCCTAACCATAAAGAGCCATAAAAGGGGACATCTTAATAGACATATGATAGGAAGAGTTGTAACAATACTCTCCCAAATGAAGCCATTTAATCCAAGCCCTTTGTTGCCTTGAAATGTAATTTCTAAGGTAGCCTTCTAGCCACTTGTTGACAATCTCAGATTTCCCATCTGTTTGTGGATGATAACTAGTGCTTGGAGTAAGAACTGTTCCACTCAACCTGAAGATCTCTTGCCAAAAAGCACTTAGGAACTTACTGTCCCTATCGCTGACAATGGTTTTAGACAACCCATGCAAATGGAAAACTTCTCTAAAGAATAACACAGCCACTTGAGCTGTTGTAAATGAAGTGTGACATCATAAAAATGAGCAATTTTGTTAATCTATCTACCACAACAAAAATGCAATCATGTCCTTGCACCTTAGGCAACCCAGTAATAAAATCCATTGCAATGCTTTCCCATTTTTTATTTGGAATTGGCAAAGGCTGCAACAAACCAGCTGGAAAAGAATGTTCATTTTTATTCTTTTGGCAAGTAGAACATTCTCTTACGTAACTCATAATCTCTTCCTTCATCCCTTTCCAAGCAAACCTTTCTCTAATCTGTTTATAAGTCTTGAATATGCCTTGATGACCAGGAAGGGGAACATCATGAAAAGACTATAGAATCTTCTTTTTAAGCTTAGATTCAGGCACTAAAAAGATCCTACCTTTATAAAGAATTAACCCATCAACCAACTTATACCTTTCATCAACCAAATGACCTTCAAGCAAGCTGGTTGCAAATTGATTTTTAGCATAATCAACAACAATTAATTCCTTCCAATCTACTGATAACTCACAAAGTGACTGCAAATGGGGTCTTCTTGAAAGAGCATCAACCACTGTGTTATTTTTCCCTTTGACATATTCAATGTCAAAGTCATAAGCTTGGAGCTTACTTACCCACTTTTGTTGCCTTTCATTCAAATCCTTTTGGCACATAAAATGTTTAAGACTGTTGTGATCAGTCTTAACAACAAATTTGCTTCCCACCAAATATTGACAAAACTTAGACAAAGCGTGCATGATGGCAAGCATCTCTTTGTCATAAATTGAGTAAATTTTTTCTACTCCTCTCAATTACCTACTTTTGAAGGCAATGGGATGTTTGTCTTACATTAAAATAGCTCCAACACCTTCACCCGAAGCATCACATTGCAATTCAAATGGTTTTGTGAAATCTAGAAGAGCCAATACTAGACATGAACTCATGATGTGCTTAAAATTTTCAAACATTTCTTGTGCCTTGTTTTTCCATAGGAAAGCTCCTTTCTTTGTGAGATTTGTAAGGGGAGTTGCCATATTTGAATAGCCCTTAACAAATCTTCTATAAAAACCACATAAGCCCAAAAATCCCTTCAAAAGAGAAATATTCTTTGGAGGAGGCCAATCAGGAGTGGCCTTTATCTTCTCAGGATGAACTTTGACACCCTTAGCACTGATGATGTGGCCAAGGTACCACAGCTCCGTCATCCCGAACTCACATTTTGACTCTTTGGCAAACAAGCATTCTACCTCCAAGATGCTAAGCACTTCTTCTAAGTGCTTGAGGTGCTCTTCCCAAGACTTACTGAAAATGAGGATATCATCGAAGAAGATGAACACGAACTTCCTCAACTGTTGTCTAAAGATCTTGTTCATACAAGATTGAAATGTTGTTGGAGCATTTGTCAAACCAAAAGGCATGACAAGAAATTCAAAATGCCCAAAATGGCATCTAAATGCTATTTTCTCTATATCTACTTCCCTCGTTCTGATTTGATGATAACCAGAATGAAGATCAATCTTCGAAAAGAACATAGCCCCATGGAGCTCATCAATAAGCTCATCTATCCTTGGAATAGGATATCTATTCTTAATCATTTTTTGATTCAATGCGCGATAGTCAACACACATGCGCATTGTGCCATCCTTCTTTTTGACTAGCACCACTACTGAAGCAAAAGGACTTTTGCTTGGCCTAATGAACCTCATCTCCAAAAACTCCTTGATGGCCTTTTCTATCTCATCTTTCTGCTTCTTTGGATAACAATATGGCATGGTGATGACAGGATTTGCTCCTTCTTCTAACTCAATAAGATGCTCACAACCTCTTTTATGAGGTCTCCCAGGAGGTAGGCTACCAAAGATTTTGCTCTTCTTTGAAAGTAAGGCTTGAATATCAGGATGATATTTCCTTTTCTCTTCCACTGGATCAGCTGGTAGGACCATACATTTTTCTGCCCATTCGACTTGATCATGACATATCAGCCTTTCCATTCTCTTCAAAGACACAATTCGAGGGCCCCCATTTGACATCCCTCTCAAAACAACCTTCTTTCCATCAGCTTGAAATTTCAGCTCCACTGTTTGTAGATTCAATGTGATCTCTCCAAGAGATCGCAGCCATTGTATTCCCAACACACCATCGGTATCACCAATACCAACAACATAGAAATCATCTTTTACTTCATAATTTCCTAACTGAATAGAAAGGCTAGGAATCTTCTTTGTACATGACATGGTGAAACCATCAACTACCATTACTTTGAAGCCTTCAAATTCTTCAGTCTTCAATCCTCTCTTTGTCACCAATCCTTCGTCAATGAAGTTGTGAGTTGTTGTAGTATCAATTAGAGAAACTATCCTTTGAGAACCAACCACTCCACGAACCCGAAAGGATTCATTTTTTTGAAAACTTAATAGTTGTGCTAAAGCATACCATCTCCAACCTCATTAGGCTTCTCTTATGGAGCTTCTTCACTATCACTACTTGTTGATTCGTATTGTTGATAAGATGAATCAGATTCTTATCCATAATCAGAATAGTCCTCCATTCGGTGTGCTTTGCCTCTTCCATAGCAATGGTGACCTTTAACCCAAGGCTCACGACAGGTGTAGAAAACACCATCTTTTCTAAGTTGTTCTCGGAGCTCTTCTGAAATCTTTGGTAGAAACTTCTTTGGCATATTTGAAGAATGTTTTTTATCCTTCTTATGGCTGAAATGTTTCGAATGAAACTTAGGCCTTGGGGCTTCCAACTCCATGCTCCTCGCTTTCTTGATGGCTTCATCTAAAGTTGGTGGATCGAAGGCTTTGACCCATCCCTTCAAAGGCTCCATTAATCCTTTAGAAAAGAGAACCACAAGTCTTCTCTCAGTAATGTTAGGCACCATTACTGATAACCTTTGAAAATCAGCCACATAATTTTCTAAAGATCCTTGCAAATTCTCTGAATCTCAACTCGGGATCCTTGGTATCAAAGCTTTCAATCAGCTTGTTGGTAAACTCATCATAGGTGCGGATGAGGTTATGGACAAGAGTGACCAAACCATGAGTCCACCATTCGTGAGCTATTCCATCCAAATGCAATGTGGCAAATTTAATTGCATCTTCCTCTGGCATTGGTTTGAGAGAGAGATAGTTATCCAATTTTTGCACCCATGATCTAGTTGTACACTTATTACCACCATCAAAATGTTCCAAAGTTATCTTTCCCAAAGCTTGTTAAAAATAATTTCTAGGTACCATAGGAGGACGTTGCTCATTCCTTTCACCATTTCTCTGACTCCTTTGATTCATGTATTGATCAAAGGTCCAAGCATCTCTCATATCAAGAGGTAAGGAAGCATATTCCATATAAGCTTGTCGTGCATCACCAGCAAAAGGTGTTGCAGCTTCAACTAGTTGTTGCTCTTCCCTTAGAGTGAAAGTAGGGGAAAGAGGTCTAGAGGAGGACCCACTAGAAGTTGTAGTATGCTGACCCACAATTCTATCTCTTCTATTCACCTCAGGACTGCCATTACTGTTATTCCCATTAACTCCACTACTTTCACCAGTTGGATTATTTTGGGGCTAAATGATATTTTGTGTTGCTTGTTGATCCAACTTGGACAATAATTGAGACATCATGTCGATCATTCCATCAAAAAAATTTCTATTATGTCCCTTTCTTCATTAGCTTTCCTAACACTGTCTAACATTATTTCAATCATTTGACCAGCTCCTTCAACTGACTTTTCCGTACCTTCAACTATTTTTCCAAGATCTCTCAAGGCTTCTGAAAATGTCTCTGCCTTTGGAACGGGTGGAAACTGATGCTGAGTTCTGGCCTGAATTCTGGTGAATGGTCTGGTTTCTCTTTCACTCATTAGACAACTGACTGGAGAATGTCACAGGATGGCAGGGTCTTTTGCTCTAATACCACTGAAATATGCTAACCAATTTTTTGCCACATTTTTTACACAATCACCAACACTTGGCCAACTTGATTAGTGTTAGCTACAAACCAAAACTCTATCAAAGAAACTCTAACCAAGAATGTGCCCTAAAACCACTTAAGGAAGAGGGGCGGGCATATGGTCAAAGGATCCCTAGGATCTAAAACTTGATACAGAAATTGGAATTGCTTACAACTGGAAATGTAAAATAAACTCAACGCCAAGAATGTACACACAAGATCCCTTTGAAGGCGAGGTGCTAACATATGGCAGAGTGATTATTACAACTGAAATAATTAGGTGGATAACCAGCCATGGAATATTTTCAAAGTAAACTAATTCATCTGGTGTGGCGGGCATCCACTCAAGAGTGGGGATTCACCACTTAATAGAGGGTGAGAATAGAAAATACAAAGTAATTTTCCTCCTCATTGGCGGTAAACCATCCAGGGGTTATTGTATGTGAATTAGAAGCACAAGTAAATGCAGAATTAACAATGGTTGGATTAGTACTACTAATTCTCAACCTTACAACTAAAGAAATTTGCAATTTACAATGTGTTACAATGATAGACTGAAAGCAACTATGAGAAGGATGATTCTTCCAAGCTCTAAACCACTCAATTACTGAAATTGAAGCTAAAAACTGAACTTATAACAATTTGATTACAAAAACCAACAAACTAAAAGTGTAAACCAACAACTATGAAATCAATGAATTGTTCATAACTCATTCAATATACCTCCAAATGACATGAAATGAATTGCGGATGATTTGTGGAGGATAGGCTCCCAAACTTCAACTCAAAAACAACACCAAAGATCACTAAATGAAGAGGCACAAATTCCCAAGCACTTCCAACATGGTACGACCTTCAAGAGGGGCGATTTGCTTCTCAAAAATCAGAAATAACATAATAAAATCTGCAAACTTCTATGAAGGGTCACCCAAGGTATAGGAAACTAATGATCAAATACCCATCTCCAAATTAAAATCACCATAAGAGCTGCAAGTGAAATCGAATTTCAGCCATGATTGTATCAACAACTCCAAAACTGGAAATATCATCAAAAACTTCAATTATGAGGCTCAATCTGCTAGTCTGGATGAGAAGCAGCAATAAAAACCAACTAGGTGTTGTAATTCAAACACGAAATTGGATTGAAACTAGGAGGTAAGCATCCCTCAAAGTAAAAACCAAGTTGTCATTTTGACAGCATAACATTAGCATAATTTGATGGATGAGAAAAACTGGAGCAAACTTCTCTTTTATAGAAAAAGAGGTGACTTCTCAAATTCCCAAAACTCCTCCAAGAAAGAGGCACCAAAAGTCACTTTTTGAAATGTTTTAAAATTCAAAAATATTAAATCTTCCTCAAGATGGCGTCCATTTCAAGGCAATTAGAAGTTCATTAAATGTTTAATTTTCCCTTTATGAGGGCGTCCCCCTTCAAGTCCCTCTTTTAAGTACAACTTGAAGTTAACACCTTAGGCCAAGGGGTCAACTTAAAATTATATCATATTGCCATGAAAAATGAAATATTTCACCAAAATAATGCTTTTAAAAGCCAAAGCTCGAACCCAAGCAATTGCTCCAATTGGAAATGAAGAATTGAAGACTGACAACTGAACCACTACCAAAATTAGTATTTACTAAAAATAGTAAACACCTATAAATGCCACAAACCTCCAAGCAAGGAAACCCTAATTTCCTCTCAACGAGCCTATGGGCCTCCGGAATAGGCTGATGAGTAACTGAACTGATTAGTGATGAGAAGGGGACATTACACAAGCACTCTATTGATAACAAAAAGATAATTTACATTATATCCTTATTAGATTCTAAACTTGCCTCAAAGTTTTGTTTGAGTTCAACTATGTGAAATGATATCTTTTAAGGGTAATTATGTACTAGTCCCCATTCAATTGTATTTAGTGGAGGAAAAGAGGATACTCATGTAGTCTAGAATGCATGATTATCATATTGGGACACATTTTGATTTTGAGCAATATTTGACTTCATAGCATTTGTTACGCATATTATTCATTAATTATGTTTTATGTATTAATATGATAATAGTTATTAAATTTATATTGAAGAAAAATAAAACATTTTTTACTATAATAAGGTTTTGCATGAATGAGTAAATTATAAAAAGTTAATAAGATGGAGTATTTAGTATATAAAATTGCATTCTCTTTGTAAAATCATGATTTGCTTCATGCAAAAGTGTATCTATAGTTCTAATCATGTTATTCATTCACAAAGTATTTCTATTTGATCTATTTTCAAATAAAGCTAAGATAGAAAGAATTTTGGGAAAGGATCTAGAATTTGTGAAATAAAACTATAGATTAAATTAAAGTGAAATGAATTTACTATGATATTGTTAGCGTTACACCCACACTTATTTAACTAATTGTTTTTTTGAGTTCTAATTTTGATTCAACATAAGCTATTGAGGACAACAACTAAATCATAGGGGAGAAATGTCATAATAATTTTCACCCCAAGTAAAAATAAAGTTACAAAATCATTAAAGGGAGATATAAAAATAAAGGATAATATGATACTTTGGTTAAAATGGAGATTCATGGAAAATATTTATAAAAACTCTTTTGAAAGGGAGGAATAATTGTATTTATTAAATAACAATTAAAGGCAACCTTTTTGAAAGGGTGTGATTGTTTGAAAATAACCCCTTAAGGATTATATATAATAATTTATGTTAGACTTGGAAAGGCGAAGGGAGATCACTCAAGGAAGAAGAATGTGGTTTAGTTAGCTATGGGCATTGGAGAAGGGGGCACAAATAGTGTGTCCAACTCAAGGTACAAAGTACACTTGAGATTGTCTTGGCTAAGGCTTTGGCATGAGTAGGCACATCTTGTGTTTTTACATAGGTTTTTTGAAGTGTTCCATAGCTATGAGAGCCAAGAACATTGAAATATTCCTAGGGTGAGAGTGGCCTATCCAAGTGTTGTGATTCAAATAGGTGTTGAACTTATTATTCTTCAAAGATATTTACAATTATAAGTAAATAAGATTAGAGTTGATTTAATTAAATTCTTCAAATATGTTATTTGTTCCTTTCTTATCATATTCATATTGCTAGATGCTAATTTATATATATTAATAATAGTGATCTTAATTTGTTTGTCATAAACTAGTTAACATTCATAAATAAGCATTTTTTGGGCACTTGTATCTAATTATAGATATAATTTATAATATTTAAACTTAAATAATAACATCAATATATCAACTACCATATAAAATTTTACTCACATATTAAATCTATCCAATTTTATACTCAAAGAAAAGTAGCATTATAAGAGTCTCCAAATTTAATGTAGTTCCATACATGATCGCTCATATGACCCATAATAAATTAGGTAGCATTAGTAATTGATTCAAGTTTCAAATCCCCGACACATGGTTCAAACAAGCTATCAACATATAATGAAAAATATAGTATTGGTCTAATCAAGATCTTCAAGATGGAAAATATGAATACAATGA
>VDFB02240764.1:0-13545 GCA_007258455.2 Sequoia sempervirens
TGTTTTCCTAATAGTTCTTTTAGCAATTTTCCTATTTGTGTTTAATATTTAGTGCCAAATAATGTGGCTCAAATTTGGAATTGATAAGCCAATTCTTACATAGATTGCTTGTCTTCTATCAATATGTTTGATGATATTCATTTTTCCCTCACCTGTTTGAAGATGCCTATAACAAACTGTTTGTTTTCCTTAGTGTCCCATAACAAGCTGTTCATTATCATGGTTTTATGTTCAATATATTCTCTTGCACATTTTAGAGCATACTTTCCCATATATGTATATATGTATATATGTATATATATATATATACATATATATACATATATATACTCTATGCATCTTTGGTGTTATACACATTTTGCACAGTTAGTTCCTTGGTATCTTTTTGATAGCAAACATGACATTCATCTATTCCTTCAGGTTGATTTTGTGTGAGTTAAAATGTGCAAAGTGAGCAAGATGACACAAGTAATGAAACGTATTAGATTAGAGAATTGAATCATAAAACTAATCTAATTGCAAGCAAAGAAAATTCCCTAAAATCGTTCCACTGTTTCCTATCTTTAGGGATTCATTAAATCATATTGGCTCTCAGATTTTGGTATGCACTATGACTTTTAGAATGACAACCTGAGGAATAAAATGTTGTAGAATGCAAGAATCTAATTCCTACATGATGATAAGATATGTGATTTGTTGAATGATACTATGATATCAATGTTGTAAATGATAATGGTGATATGATAATGGATATGATATTAAAGATTTTGATGCAAATATTGTGTAAAACTACTTTGATAATGAGAATGCAGCTATGAAACTAAGCCATGATTCTAAACTAAAATGCTTCTACAATGCAAATTGATAAATGCTTAATTACTCTAAATGCTCTATGCTTGAACTCTAAATGCTCTCACAAAATTTCTGCATAGTAAGTTTATTCAAGATGGGATTGCAAATATTGTAGAATGAGGCTATATTTATAGGAATTCCAAGACATATTCTGATGTGGCATGATTCAACTTCAGGATTTCAGCTTGAAAGATGAATGGTGGAGGATAAAGAGGTTAGAGGAAATCATGGAGGATGTTCCCTTTAGTAAAACACTTTGCCAATGTTGAAGGGAATCAATGGAGGAAGAGAGCCATGTGTCTCCAAGTTTGTTTCAAGTTTGTTGAGGATAATTATAATTTAAAAATTAGATTTATTTAAATTCATGAGACAAAAGGTGAGGTGGATGATGAGGTGGCAGGAGGTTAGAAAGTTATGTAGAAATGTGACAAAATTGAATTTAAAAATTCAAATTTAGTGAGAGGGAATTAATCAAATAAAAAAAATAGTTAGATTTGTTTATTTAAATAAATCATGAAGAAAATAATTTTAGAAGAATTTTAAGAGTGAACTACATAAGTAGATGAATTAAAGGGGTCTATTAATTAAATAGCTTGTATTTAATTAATTGATTATCTTGGCTAATTTTAGGTGTATACATTTTTCCCCTCTTTGAAGTGATGTGTTTACACATTGCTTCAAAGAAAAAATTGCCCGTGATGCTAATAATTTCTTTCAATATGCCCTAGATGCTGAATTTCAGGTGATGATAGATATATATGCCCCCTCAGGAGATAAATCGATGGATTTTTGAATTTTTTGAATTTTTGAATTTTTTGGATATTTTGATTATTTTCTAATGATTTAATGATGATTTGATGATTTGATGATATCTTAATGATCTATCTCCCAAAAAATGATGTTGAACCTGCTAGGTGATGAAATGATTAATTAAAGCCCTTTGAAAAATAAAATAAATCAACCCCACAAAAATCCCTCTTAATTAGCCTTTTAAAGGTTAAAAAGATGGATTAGAAGTTAATTTGTGCATTTTGATTTTGAAATTTGAGAGTGATTGAGCAATTGAGCAAGATGGTGATTCCCTACCACACACACTAATTCGAGTGCGTATGACATCACATCTTCTCGGAGCGTATGGTCCTCTGGTATGTACCCCAAAAAACCTCCTCGTGATTTTTGAAATTCATTTTTCTCACATTTTTTCTTGTTTAAATTCTTCTTATTGTTTTTCAATGCATTCAGTCACCGATGTAGCACATTGGTAGGCTTTTCTAGTGGATAGAGTAGATTAGCGAATAGGGTTAGTTTTGTAGCACTTTCATAGAGGGATTTAGCACATTTAGGGAATTAGTGCATAGTGCCCGATGTTTAGTGCATACAACAAATGTTCTGGAATAGGGGGTTTATTAGTGCATAGGTGATGTAATTTAGTTCAATAGGTCAATGTTGTAGCACATAGAATCATTTAGCACATTGATAGAGGGGATTGGCACATTGATGCAATTTGATGGCGCATATGATGATTCAATGCATAGAGACCCTATTCTGGTGCATCCATGAAATTGTCTGATGCATCCATGTTTTTAGCACTTTGAGTCACTGTTTTAGCGCATTTGGGTTAGACTACTAAATTTTTAGATTAGACTCCTTGATTTGGATAATTTTTGATCGCATCAGCCTTTGATTTGATGATGTTTGATGATGTTGACGGGTGATCCCACAATAGTGGTTTACAATTTTTGTCCAAACTGGATACTAAAATTATTATTTTTAACTAAATCTTCACATTCAGGCACCTAAAGCGACTAAACCATGAGGAATTTAAAGATGATGCAAACTAGAGTCTTGTCAAATTTTGTTTGTAGATTCTAAAAATATTTTTTTCAAAATTTTTGGAATCAGATTGCACTTCTTTTTCCATCTCCCACAAAAACTAGTTTTTTTCATAAAGCAACATTTTAAAAAAGTCACGCACACCGTATAACACATAACTTTTCTTCTATGAAGGATAAAATTCTAATTCTTTCGAATTTAGATTTGTAACTCTGATATCTAGTGCTTCCATTTGGTTAGATAGTTTTTTATTAAATATTTTTCTTATCAAGTTTCGAAGTCAAACCAATTACAATTCAGACATAGCGTAACCATATAACACATAACTCTTTTTGTATATATTGAAATTCAATTTTTTTTTGTTGTATCAAAGAATTCAATACCTGGTGCACTCATATTTTTTAATTTTTTTTGACAATCTGCTATTTTTCCACATGTATAGAACAGACATTCATTTTTGATGAAAAACCTATGTTTAATAAAACTAAAAAAACAAATACATAATAAAACCAAAACATATTAAAATTATATTCATTGGATAGCTCATTCCGAGGACTACTTGATTCTGGTTGGGTTTGTGAAGATTCCTCCATTTTCATCCTCAACTTGAGCTTCGAAGTGCCAAAATTTAGGTCTTTTTTTGTGTCTCTGGGGGGATGAGGAATAAGGGGGGTCCCTATGAACCCCTAGGGGTTTGAGTGAACCTCTATGGGTTCGCTCAAACTAGGGTTTTCTCAAACCATGGTTTGAGCGAACCACCCTTCCATAAGGGATTTTGTTGGTCTTTTGGATGGGAAAGAATTAAAGGGTTCACTTGAACCTTGGTTCGAGAGAACCTTTGATGTGTTTTGTCAAACCATTAGGTTTGTATGAACCCCTAAAATAATTTTTTTTCCATGTATTCATTTTTTGTGAGTTTTCCTTCCTCACTTGAATTGTAAACCACTATTGTGGCTTCACCTTGACAAATTATATGATGATTGATCTCATGATAGGTGAGATTCAATGATAGGATGATGATTATTGACCTCATGATATGTGAGGATCAATGATAGATTGATGATTAACCTCATGATAGGCGAGGTTAAATGATTGATGCTCAGGAGATTTGATCAAAGTCTCATCAAAGCTAATTAGATTGATAGGTTGATTAATGTTGATTGATTGATTTGTTGATTTGTAACATGTGTTGTGATGATAGGAGCCTTTGTCAGTCCTATAGATTTGGGAGTGCTTCCTGAGGACTTGGGATTTTATTCCACATTTAGACCAGGTTGATCTAAATGTGATTGGCTGATGTGGATTGGCTTCATTGATAAGCATGTTCTAGCATAGGATTAACAGGGGGCTTCTAACCACATTAGCAGAGAGATAGCATAGTGATCATAACACTTTCCACTTACCTACTGGTGAGATGATAATGACCTTGGAGGATGTTTACCGCATTCTGAGGATTCCTATTGTTGGAGAGCTAGTTGTATATGATTCCACTAAGCAGGGTGGTATAGATGCACTACGGAGAGTGGTTGAGGATGATCAGATTTGTAGTTACGAGATTCCCTGGTGAGAGATGGTTGATGCATATGCGACATTGCCATGTGTGCTTGCTAGTTTTATTGGACTATTTCTATGTCCCGACCATAGGTTGAAGGGACTCTTAGTTGGATGGGGCCAAATTTTGGAGAGTATGATTACTCAAGGAACCAAATATGCTTTGGGCTCCTTTATAATTTCCCATTTATATCATGATTTGTACCAGGTTGTCTATCTCAAAGGGTCCATTTTGTCAGCTAGAGTTACACTGTTGCATATATGGGCGTGGAAGCACATAGCTATCACTCATCCAGTTGTAGAGATACATTTTCTAGTAGAGAGACCATATGCTCATGCATATATAGGTCCAATTGTCCAACCTAAGCTGAGCAAACTAGAGTATTGGATGATCTTGAGATAGTGACATGGCGACCCTACTTAGACTATGAGTAGTGGCCAGAGGATGATACTGAGATGTCATATTTGTGCTTGTCTATATGACTGATTGGGAGGACACAATTTACTATTGAGAGATTTATGTAGAGGAGGGTACTACAATATTATGGAAGGGTGCAGGGCATGCCCCAGGGAGTTGCTCATTTTACACAATGACAAATAGATGTGCCAAAGTGGGGACCCACTTTGTCCTATGATGCTGCAGTTTAGGAGTACTAGAGTTTACAGGCCATTATTTGGGATTATCATCCAGAGGCCATAGAGGTTCCTATATCTGAGTATGCACAATACCTCTTTGCACATCCCTTCCAATGGATTTAGAGTCCAAATGAGATAGTGTCATTGTTAGATGATGAGGAGAGGGTAGTAGTACATGGACGTAGGCGGAGGAGAGATGGAGGAGATGAGGAGGAGCAAGAGGGAGAGAGAAGTGATGAGGGAGACAAGGATGGAAATGGAGGAGGCAGAGATGGTGATGGGGGTGATGGAGATGGAAGTGATGGTGGACGGCCAGTGATAGATGTGTGAGACTTCATAGTGCCTTGGAAGAGGTGATCACTAGTGGCTATAGCATAGTAGCATGTATATATTAGATTACCCTCTCAACAGTAGGAAACATAAATAGTTGCTATACAAGCTCAGGTTCAAACACTGCAGGGATAGTTAGCACAGACATAGGGACAATTGTAGATACAAGCATGGGCACAAATTTCCACCATCACGGCCAGGAGGGATACCCTGAGGTAGCAGGTTGAGCATGCAGAGGGCATAGAAGAGAGACTATAGAAGATGGCTGAGGGCATAGGTACAACTGATTATCTGGGAGAGGTACGACAGTCTGCTAGGGAGGCTGAGTACTATAGGATGAGATACCATGAGGCATTTCATCTAGAGTGTCAAGAGAGTTACACACAGTCTATCAACTCTCACACACATTCGAGGACTACCAACAAAGGTGTAACAGGGCCGCCTTGTAGGAATCTAGGGCCAAGGCCATCAAGTACAACCGGAGGCATAGGGCCAACACCGTCAAGGGGGAGCACCATATAGCTCCATGATGATCATTTGAGATGCATTTCAGACATGCTGTGTATTCCTTGATTCATTTGATACACTATGGAACATTTCCATTTTGACATTGTTGTATCTCTTTATATATATTTGGACATCATTGTACTCTTGACATTATGATTTTGAGGTTATATGATATGTGGCGATGATTAGCAATCTATGTGTCTATATGTGATTTATGATGGATGCCTATGATGGATGCATATGATGGACGCATTTAATTTCTATGTGCTTATGATGGTTACATGATGCTTATGTGATGCTATGGTTGATATATGCAATCATGATATGATGATGTATGAATGATGATTCTATATGCTTTATGGATGGTGTTTATGCCATGAGATGGATTTGATTATGCAAATGATGTGTGATGTTTATGTACACTCATGTAATGATTATGTATGGATGCAATGATGATATGATGATTGTATATGCTCCTATGCATGATGCTTTTATACCATGTGATGGATGCAAATGAAATATAATGCCCCTTATGTTTTTGTATTTTCTTAATGCAAATATATGATACCTCCATACTATATGAAATAATTTTTATTATGCAAGTGAGATGCAATGCACTTTTTTTTGTGTTTTCTAATGTGGATATTATGATGTAATGAATGGATGGATGAATGATGTGATGATGTATCTATGACATGATAATTCTTTCTAATGTATGCAAATGATTATGCAACTATATGAGAATGATATGTTTTTGGTTAATGTCAAATGTACTCAATCCATTAATAATAGAGATAACATCATTGTGAAATTATTTTAGCCTTGGAAAACTCATAAATACAGATGCAAAAACTAACATGGATGCAATCTAACTTAACCATGTAGATCTTATATGAAAATTTTGTCATTGTAACAACCAATTTGTCATGCTTTTTATCATCATTGAGCCTTTAAAATTTTGAAAGTGAGTACAAACATCGATGGTATAATTAGACCATGATGACTTGAGTACTACTTCCATAATTTTTGATATTGCAAGTTAACACAAGCATCTAGGTACAATTAAACCAAGATGACATGAGCATTGCTTGATTAAATAGACAAGAGTTAATCATTTTACTGTGCAAATTTAGAATGTCATCAATGATACTTTGTAGAGCACGTCTTGCAAAAATTTGCATAGTAATAATGATCAACTCATAGACAATAGACAAAAAAAAATTCTACTCCTTCCTAGCTCCTCTAGTTTAATACATCATCGAGTTGCTCCAAAGATATGATAACAAAATCAAATTACAATAGTTGAACATTCATGCTAATGTGATAAAATCATGATCCAGAGGAACATCATCCATTTAAAGTTTGCTTTGATTTGATTGATTTAGATATTTGTTGTTTGATATGGATGTTTGATGTGTTCATGATTGTGATTGATGTTCAATGCTAGGTTGCATTATGATCGTTGTGTTCATGACATTGTGTTACTACTTGTTTGCTTGTCTGTTGGTTTAAGCTCAAAGTTTATTTGCCCCTAGTGAGTTCAGGATTTTTCCACCAGTCTAGGGTGAGACATGACTGTGATGCCAAGATATGTATTACGAAGTTTCTAGATAGGGTAGAATCGAAGTGAAAGAAAATGGTGAAAGTGAATGTATCGGTATGGTCAAATAGATGGAAAGCTAATCTATCACTAAATAGTGTCCTGCTGCAAAGTTTTCAATTAATTTGTTTTTATTAACTTTATATTTTATGATTTTTTTGTATTTTTTCCATTTTTTTGATTTGTTTTTATATTTTTCTCTTTTTTCTAAATTTTTTGTTGTCATCAAGATGCCTGTTTGTCAGGTTTTCATCAAGGTAATGATTTTTTTCAAGACATTTTTTGACTTTTTTTTGTATTTTTTTAGGACTTTTACTGATGCAGTGGATGATTCAAGTGTAGAACTTTTTGAGATGCAGGCTATTGATAGGTTCATCAAAAAATCCCCTTCAACCATGGACAACTAATAGGCCCCAGATGCAAAGAATGAGACAACGACAAAGGGACCTAGCTAGTTTGGTTCAAATTTTCCTTTATTTTCCCTATCTTGTTGATTATGGGGATTTTCTTTCAAGACTAAGTCACCCACCTAAAATGTTCTTGGTTTTACTCTGTGATTGTAACTTCATGACATCCTTTGCTGATATTCTTTTAGGTGATCAATTGCATGCTAACGACGCTCATCCAATAGTTCCAACTCTTCTAGCTTAGACACCTGATAATCTTCATCTGAAATGATCCCTTGTAGTGACACACAGAGTGATGGTAGCTCAACCTTAATAGGTAAAATGGCCTCTAATCCATAGACTAAATCATAGGGTGTAGCTCCTGTCGAGGTGCTAATACTGGTTCTATAAGCCCATAAAGCAAGATACAGGTGAATGTTCCAATCATGTCCAACATAGTTGAGGATTTTCTTTAAGATTTTCAAAATGGTTTTATTTGAGGCCTCTACCTAGCCATTTCCTTAAGGATAGTATGGTGTAGAAAATCGATGCTGGATATGAAACCTTTCACAAAGTTCTTGGATGTCTTGATTCTTTAAAGGTCTACCATTTTCCGTGACAATGGACTGAGGAATTCCATACCGACAGATGATGTAATTTAGGATGAAGGATGCAATTTGTTTTTCGATGATGGTGGTTAAGGGAATAACTTCAATCCACTTCATTAAGTACTTTATGGTTGTGATGATGAAATTATGTCCATTTGACAAAGGTGGCTAAATTTTTCCTACAAGGTCTAGTCCCCATTGATAGAAAGGCGATGATGCAAAAGGTTGTAATTCTTGTGTTGGTGCTTGTATCAGGGTCCCATGGACTTTAAATTTTTGGAACTTCTTGACATATTGAAAAGACTACTTTCCATATTCGGCCAGTAATACCTCAAGTGTAGGAGTTTTTTAGCGAGAGTTAGACCAGTTGAATGTATGCCACAGATACCTTCATGAAGCTCACGTAAAGTAGTTTCATCTTTGTTATGTTCAAGACACTGAAGGAGAGTACCATCAAGACCTTGGCGATAAAGTAAATTGGTTATCAAGGTGTGTCGAGCTGCTTGTTGAATAAAGTTTCATTTTTGGGTTCAGGATAAATCTGGTTAGGGTATTGTCTTTTAGATAGGTGTATATTTTCCTATAGATAGAAGCATTAGCTTTGACTAGGTGGTATATGACTTGGGATTCGGGGTTATATTAGGAAAGGTTAAATAGTTGTTCCACCATGAACTCATAATGGGCTTGTTTTTCAGGTATCTATAGGAGAGAAGCAATGGTTTCCATAGCATTAGTATCTTTGTTGTCCCCTCTTGAAATTTTCTCAAATTTGGTCTCCCAAAAGTACATTTTGAATTCATCAACCATTCTTTTATATGGCATCAATTTATCATCTTTTGTCTGATAATCATCATTCACCTGATTAATGACTAGTTGGGAATCACCATAGACTTGCAATTCGGTGATCTTCCATTTGACTGCTACTTTGATTCCAATGATCAATGCTTCATACTCGGATGTGTTGTCAGTACAAGGAAAAATTAACTTGTAGGACTTTGGAATGGTGTGTCCTTGAGGCATGAAAAATAAGATACCTATGCCTGATCCATGTTGTGTGTAAGATCCATCAAAATATAACATCCACCGTTGCATTGACACTGTAAGGACATTGGCATCTGAAAAATCAATGCTCATTGGGTGATCATCTTGTAATGGTGCTTCAGATAGTTGATCCACTATTTCTTGACCCTTGATTGCTTTCCTATCCACATATTGAATGTCAAACTCACTTAATATGATTACCCAATTGGCTAGTCTTCTTACTAGGGTAACTTTGCTGAGTAAATACTTTAATGGATAAATTTTTGCTATGAGTTTTATGGTGTGGGTCAACATGTAGTGTCTTATTTTTTGAGTAGCAAATACTAATGCTAGGAAATATTTTTCAATAAATTTGTAGTTGATCTCATAGCCATTCAAGGTTTCACTGAAGTAATAAATAGCTCTTTCTTTTCTTGCAGAATCTTCCTGTGGCAATAGAGCACCCAAAGATACCTTTGTTGTTGCTATGTATAGTAATAATGGTTTTCCTTCAGTTGGTGGTACTAGTATGGGTGATGAAATTAGATATTACTTCAATTCATTAAAATTTTCTTCACATTTTTCATCCATTTTGAAAAAAAAATTCTTGTGTAACGTGTGATTAAAAGGATGACTTTTATCTGCTAGTTGTGTGATGAACCTCCTAATAGATTGGAATCATCCCTGTAAAGATCTGATTTGGCTGATATTCTTAGGAGGCATCTCCATGATAGCTTTGAATTTCGTAGGACCCACCTCAATGCCTTTAGCTAATACAATATATCCCAAAAGTTTAGCTAATGTCACGCCAAATGCACATTTCTTTGGATTTAATCTTACATTGAATTTCTCCAACCGAGTGAAGATTTTGTCTAGAATTTCTAGATGTCCTTCTCTAGTGAATGATTTTTCCAACAAGTCATCTACATAGTCCTCCATAAAGGTATGCATCATGTTATGGAAGATGGTGGTCATCACTCACTAATATGTGGCTCTAACATTTTTCAATCCAAAGAATTCTGATTCCCATAAATGTGCCCCATGGACATGAAGTTTGTTTTGTCTGATCTTTGGTTGCTATCATCTGAATTTAACTTTGAAAATCATTCATAAGTACATTAACATTTCGTATCGGTTAATCAAGTCTATGATGATGTCAATGTTAATGAGTAGGAAATGATCTTTAGGAAATCCCCTAAGATCTCTAAAATCATACATATCCACGATCTTTGTGGTTAGGTTTTGAAAGAAATTGGCCACAATATTTTATATCATAGCATAATCAATAGATTAGGATCTACATCCAATAGTTTCTTCAACTTTCAAACTACTAAGAGGGTGATGCGAGATGCATTTCCTCTTTTGCTAGAAACTTTTACTCACAGAAGCGTTAGAAGATAAATGATGTGATAAACTTGGGATCTATGCTCTGGCATGTCAATGGGATAACTGATTTGTCTCTCCTCAAAGAATTTGGTAAAGCTTGGTTTTTCTTCTTCTATCATGGATGCTGCAAGATGTAGAGTCTTGATTGTTTTAGTTGTACCAATGTTGATGGACTATGGGTTCAATCAACACTGGAGATCTCTCCTAGTAGTGCTCAGGAAGAGTGTCAAATCTCCCATATTTTGGTGCCTCGGAGAGGTTTTCACCGTCAGATGCACTCTTTATTTTTACTTTTTCTTGATCTAATATTGCCATTAAATGGTTTTCACCATTAGATCAATATTTGATATTCATTGTTTTGCAGGTGAGAGATTTGGCACTCTCCTTGCTTGAAGCTTCATTATGAGATTCAATGATGGAACATGTTTCAGGATTGTCAGAGCAACGGAAATTCACAATGGCATCATTGTTTGGAAAGATAGGTATGTCAAGCAGCTCGGTTTGGTCCCAGTCAATTAGTTCGGGGTGTACCAATGGCAAGGAATCGTCAGATTGGCTAAGGTCAAAAGGAGCAAGTGTCATAATGGCAACATCGTCAAAGTGTTTGATAGAAATATCAAGGTCTATGATGTTACTCTCTTTTGAAATATCTATCTCTCTCAAAGTCTAATCGTCTTCACTTGAGTCATCAATATGTTGTGATCCAAATTCAAGTGGTCTAGAACTCGAGCTCTGTCCCTCCATACATGTTGGTGCATACTTTTGTATCACATCAATTTATTTATCATGACAAGAATCTTCAGAGAGGGAATACCATTTATATTCATTGGAATCAGTTTCATAACTATCTCTCAATTGGAGGATTCACTCAACAACCTGTTGCTTGGTTTTTTCTTTTGACTCTTCTCTGTATCCTAGTCCTATTTTGTCCTTTGAATTGATTATGGTAGGCTATAGTGGTTCTATGATACCCTCTTTTCTTTGTCCAAAAGGACCTTTTCCATCATATCCCATCTTCTCTAGGATTGTAAAACCTTTACCATATGGTTCAGTCAAAACGTTGGAAGTTGATGCTTGTGATGCTTCTTCATCCTTGTACAACCAGTTTAAAACATATGTGTCTTCTGATTCATCCACTAAAGTGCCTACTTTTATAAACTTACCATCAAAGAGTGTGGTTGGTTGCGAGGATTGTTGTCTTGATGTGGATGGTTGTCCATATGACTTAGAAGAAGATAGTAGCTATGAAAGACACAAGGATTGTTCAAATGAATACTCCCCCAGGCCTTTTTCTTTTAACTGGATCTTTTTCTCAATTTTTTTGGATAAGGAATTGAGTTGAATTTCCTAATTTTATGTGGATGGTTGATGGATACATCATCATTTTTAGAAAATGATAAGAAATGAGGTGTGGTAAAGTGTCCCACCATAGCTTGGAATTGGAAAAATTCCATATTATTTGGTACTGTGGTGGCTACTAGAGCTTGTTCTAGAATTTATTTGTGAGCTAGTGAAATCTTGAGGAGTTCCAATATTGATATTTGAGCTAGTATTTTATACAATTGGTCAACTATGTTGTATTGAGTTGTAGGGGTAGCAATTGTGTTGGATGTAGAAGAGGCAGCCCAGTTCAATATTACTTTAGCTTTCCCTCTTATGGTCATGTTGTTAGATTTATGATCTTGTTTTTCTGTAATTTTAATGACATTAATTTGATTGTCACTTGCAAAAAAATTTGTGATCAGATTTATTGGTAAGATGTCATTAATTTGATGTGATTTGGTGTTGATGTCATGCACATTATTTTCAGTTGTAATAAGGGTTTTTTCATGCTCAATGGTGATGTCATTAATCTGATTTCCAGCTGCAATTATGTCTTTTTGGCCCTTACTTTTTATGTGCTTAGTTTGATCTTCAACTACAATAGTGTCAATTTTTTGTTTATGATTGATTGTGGTGTCATTTTGGCCCTTACTTTCGATGTCCTTAGTTTGATTCTCAGCTATAATATTGTCTTTTTGGCCCTTGATTTCAATGTCCTTGGTTTGATCTTCAATTACCTCAACATAATGAATGGTAGAATCATAAACATAGTTCACATTTTTTCCTTTGGTGTTTGATGAAGAGGACTCCCCCTTTTCATAGTTTGGTAAAGGGTTTTTGAATGCTCCATGATCATTGTTCATTTGAAGTCCTTTGAAAAATATTGTCTTGTTATCAATCAAGTCTTCTATCAAATATTTCAATTGCATGCAGTCATTTGTCTTGTCTCATTTGTTTATGTGAAAGTCACAATAATGTGCATCATTCCACCATGAAGGCTTAACTTTTGGTTCCAAATATCTTGCTTCTGGGAGTGTTATAACCTTGGTTGCAAGAAGCTCCTTTAGTGTTGATTCTAATGATTAACCCAAAGGTGTGAATCTTCTTCGATTTGAGGATGTTCGATATGGTGGTGGTTTAGATTTAGCATTACTGGGATTGTTGTTTTTGATTGAAATTTTGGTTGTTATTTTGATTGCTGGTTGGATTGTTATTTTGATTGGTTTTGGTGGTAGTTGTTGTCAAGTTAAATACTGGTTTCACATTTTGTGTTTCAGTTGAAGCATCATTGTTACTAGCATTCTTGTTTCTTTTCCAAAACTTTGGTTTATTATTGTTGTTATAATTGTTGGAGGAACTTGCTGACTTGTTTTCTTCATTCTAGATCTTTAGGACTCATCTCTTGACCAAAGCTTCTTCAATTTTGATTCCATTTTCAATCATTTTCTAAAAGGTAGGTGAAAATTGCAATTCAAGTCTATAGCTCATCTCATCATTTAGATTGTCAATGAAG